>CM050419.1:22167874-22280374 GCA_027564155.1 Gymnocypris eckloni scoliostomus | reverse complement strand
AGTGTAATTTATTCCTGTGATGCAAAGCTGAATTTTCAGCATCATTACTCATAACAGTCTTCAGTGTCACATGATCCTTCAAAAATCATTCTAATATGCTGCTCAAGACACATTTCACATTATTATTGATGTTGGGTTGCTTCATATTTATGTGGAAGCATACCTGTTTGAGGATTTTTTGATGAATAGAAAATGTACTAGTTGAAATCCTCTGTAACATTATAAAAGTATTTTCTGTCTCTTTTAATAACAATAATCTTTTAAACAGTAGTGTATGATGTTGTACAGATTTCAAATCTATTATATTTGGAAAAAGACTCTTATTCGGTGTTGATGTCATTTCCTGCAGGTGCTCTGGTTGGATGAAGCCGCTGCATCTGCCTCTCTCCTCTCCAGTGACCCTTTTTCAAAGAGTTCTGCCTCACATCCACAGAAGACGACGCCCCATTCCAGCTTCGCCACCGAGGTGTGCAGATCTGATCCATTAGTCTTCACTATCTGTGCTATTAATAATGTATCGCCTTAGCCATACGAGAACTGAAATCAGCATCCTTCGATGGTCCAGTCGATCATAACCAACCCTAAAATCATCGGCCCTCTCTTCCTGTAGGGCATGCTGCGTATCCACCTTGTGGAGGGTCAGAATCTGGTCGCGAAGGACAACATGATGGGAGGGATGGTGAAGGGCAAGAGTGACCCGTACGTCAAGATCCAAGTCGGAGGTGAAACCTTTAAAAGTCAAGTGATCAAGGAGAACCTCAACCCCATCTGGAACGAGATGTATGAGGTGGGAATATCGACTCTAGACACTATGGCTTTGTCTGGAATGGCATGCTCCCGTACTATTCATGCAATTTGTGCAGTTTTTTGTATGTACATATATTTGATATTTTCTTTACCCATGCAGTCATTGGCAAAATAAATTGCTGTATACGATCAAAGTCATTTTTATAAAAGCTTGAATTACAAATATAAAT
This sequence comes from Gymnocypris eckloni scoliostomus, assembly GCA_027564155.1. Lineage (NCBI taxonomy): Eukaryota > Metazoa > Chordata > Actinopteri > Cypriniformes > Cyprinidae > Gymnocypris > Gymnocypris eckloni. Next base: position 22,279,397 of record CM050419.1, on the reverse strand, counting down.
GGCCATATTTTGTTTCCAAAATGATAACTAGATATGACATATTTTATTAAATATGCATAATTTATTTGTTTTAAAAACATAATATGGTCGTGCAACAGTGTTTGAAATGTGTATTTTTGCGTGCTGCATACTGTTCACAATGTAATTCAAGGGCTTTACAAGCATAAAGAAGTGATTGACATGAAACCAAGCGTTAATAATGATATTAAAATAGTTTATAATTAACTCTAAAAAAAACCTTGCATGCCAGTGGATATATATATATATATATACTGTTTACATGCTATTTAAAAATAATTAAAACCTTTAATTAAAAAAGAAAATAGTAGTTTGTATACAGTAAACATTTATTTGTGGAACCTTTTTCTTTAATAAATAAAAATAATACTATATATAATAATAATAATATATATATATATATATATATATATATATATATATATATATATATATATAATACTTTATTTATATAAATAATAATACTATAAAATATAAAAAATAACTGTTAAGGTCTATAATTACATACAGTTTATGTGATATTCTTTATGAATATTAGCCTGTATACAAATGAGTTGCTCTGCAAGTGTTCAAAACATTTGTCTGTGGGACGTTTTACTTATTTAAGCTGCAGAATCTTTACCAAATGATTGTTTGGCAGCATGGCAAAGTCATTTGAACTTTTATTCCCCGTTGATATGTTTAAGGTGGTTTTGACGCAGCTTCCTGGTCAGGAGTTGACCTTGGAAATTTTGGATAGGGACATGGACATGAAAGATGACTTTATGGGCAGGTATGAGGGCTGCTGTCAATATAATCCATAATTATTCTAAACATTGTTTTGTTTTAGCATTATTTAGGGATGTATTGTTTTTGTTTCAGGCTGAAGATGAATCTGAGTGATATAATTAGTTCCGAGTACATTAACGAGGTGAGTATATGTGCATTAGTTCTAATACGTCTAAAATAAGTGGTATTGATATACTGATAGATATGCGTTTGTGACTGTGTCAGTGGTTCACTCTGAGCGACGTCAAGCGTGGCCGTGTTCATCTGGCTCTGGAATGGCTGCCCACTGTAACACAACCAGAGAAACTACAGCAGGTGAGCTGAACCGTCTCTCGTCCTCGTCTGTGTTGACAATGCTTTGATAAAGCTAGCTGGTTAACTTGGTGATTATTCGTCAGGTGTTGCAGTACCAGTCAAAGAGCTCATACCTGAATAAGACCGTGCCGACTGCCGCTCTCCTGTTTGTGTATGTGGAGCACGCACATGAGCTTCCTGTGAGTAACATCTCAGTTGTTGAGCGCAAACGGAGACTGGGATCTTCCTGTCTCTCTGATTTTTCTCCTGACAAAAGACAATCTTGTAATCTTGCATGCTTCTCCTCTATAGTATAACTGTGCTCAGACAAGATCTCAATATGAAGTCAAACATTTCTCAAATTATCTTACAGCTGCTAGTTTTGAAAATAAATGATTGTTTATTTAGCAAAGATGCATTCAGTTGATTAAAAGTGGCAGTAAAGACATGCATAATGTTGCAAAAGAGAAATAAATCCTGTTCCTTTAAACTTTATATTAACCAAAAAATCACGGATTCCACAAAAATATTAAGCTGTTCAACATTAATAAAAGTAAAGAATGTTTTGACATTTTAGTGTTTCTAACACTATCCAAAATATACAAAAATATATAATCGAACTGTAGTGTATTTCAGCAACTGTTTTTTTTATATATTTCTATTTTTCCTGAGGAATTTTAGGGGAAAATCTGCAATAAAGTTAATGCTTAAATGAAACATATCTCAAATGTTTACCTGCATTTGCTGTCCGAGTTGTTCTCTAAAACTACACTTAAGTCGCTACAGACATGCAGTAAACTAAATGTCTCTGTGTGTTTAGTTGAAGAAGAGTGGAAAGGAGCCTAAAGTAGGAGCTGAGCTGATTTTGAGAGGAACTTCTCAGAGAACCACGGTAAGAAACTGTTTGTGCTGTTGAATTGATTGATTCATGTTGACTTTCTCTTTCTTTACTGACATTGTGTGATGTAGGTCTCTGACCGCACCTGCTCTCCCCAATGGGACGAGGCATTTCACTTCCTGGTTCGAGATCCATTGAATGAAGACCTTATTGTGAAGGTAAGAGAATGCAAAACAGCATTTTTATATCATACAACTGTAGTGTTTGGCTCGCAACACACCTTACCACCTGACTTTAACCTTTAACCTCCCTTTTTCTCTTCAGTTGTCCCACAACTGGGACTTCTCTCTGGGATCTGTGGTGATTCCCATCAAAGAGCTTCTCTCTGAACCAGATCTGATGCTGGATCAGTGGCTGGATCTGGATGGAGCGTCACCCCAGAGTCAGATTCTGCTCCGAGCTCAGCTGAAGGTAGAACACACACGCGTACATATTCTGTTATTTCAACGTTTCAAGAAACGTCTCTTCTGCTTACCAAGACTGTATTTATCTGATCATATAATACAGTAGTATTGTGAAATATTATTACAATTTAAAATAATGGTTTCTATTTTAATATATTCTAAAATGTAATTTATTTCTGTGATGCAAAGCTTCATTTTCAGCTGCCATTACTCTTACTCATTACACTCCTTTGCCGCTTAATTATTATGATTCTTTTGTGGATACAAAAAAATGATGGATTTATTTTCTTTCTTTTTAATGAACAGAAAGTTCGAAAGAACAGCATTTATTTGAACTGGAAAACTTTTATAACATTATAAACATCTTTACTATCACTTTTGATCAATTTAATGCATGAATTCCTGAATAAAAGTATTGATTTATTTTACAAGGTTTCACTGCAAAAACTGAGTAATATATAATATCTATATTTTTGTGTTCCATTGCAAATATCTAAACATCCTTAAATCGAGACACATTTATTTAAGATGCAAAAAAGGTCATTGTTTTCTGAGAAACTGAATTAAATTAAGTGAGTTTCTGCTTAAAACACCAACGAATATCTGTCAATGCGATATTCAAAATTTCCATTTCAATATAATTTTTCAGAACACTTTGGCAGATATTCTTTTTTAATCATAACCATCTTGTTCAGTTTCACAAAAAACAAGACTTCTTATGTCGCTTCTCATATAAAAGCATCTTGATTTTAAGAATTATTCATTAAAATTACTTCAAAATATTCATTGTATTTTCTATACTTGATTTACTTTGTTTTCAAAACAAAAATCTAAAGGACTCCTAACTTTTGAATAGGCTAAATATAATGTAAAACTAGTTTTTCAAATAGAAAACAGTAGAGTTTGATCAGTAGAGCACGATGCTTGCTTGAACTGTCTTGATGTGGTGTTATCGTATGTTGTAGATTCTTTGTCCTAAAGAGACCGAGAGCGCTGAAGACCACGAGGAGCTGAAACGTCCTGAAGCGTCCAGCATTAGAAGAAAGCAGGAGGAGGAATTAGTGCAGACGTGAGAGGAAGAGAAGAATTTCAAATCATAGAGCCCTCAAACATTTCTTTATTAATAATATTTTATAAACAGTGCCTTAAACTCAAGTTCCTAATTAAAATAAATAGATCTGCAGAACTGACAACTGATACTTTATTCGTAATTTCTCTTAAAAATTGATGAAATCCATCGACTGCTAATAATAATAGTCATAATTAATAATAATTGTTATCATAAACAGTAAGTGTGGTTGTTTAGTGATTATAGTTGAGTGTATTTATGGATATTTATTGATTGATGTTCAAGAGGAACCATGTTTCCTGTTCATATTGTTGCATGTTACTGAAAAGACAATAAACTTACTTTGACTTTGCCGTGTGTCTGTGTTTGTTTGGGGGGGTTTAGGTCTAGTATTGAGGAGGTCCCACCCTCTCCTGTCAGCAGGACTTCCTCTGTGTCAGTCCTAGAAGAGGAGGAAGTCCCAGAGGTCACAGAAGTTTCCAGTTCTGATGACCTTCGACCCTTGCACACCAGCCCTGACCCCAGCTTTGGTGCCGAGGTGAGGAATGTTCAGATGGATGGCGGACTGTTAATATGGATTATGAATGCAAACATAACAACACAGTGGGGTGATTTGATGTTTTAGGGCGTGCTCCGCCTCCACCTGCTGGAAGCTGAAGATCTGGTTGCTAAAGACAAGATGATGGGAGGAATGGTGAAGGGGAAGAGCGACCCGTATGTCAAGATTCATATCGGAGACAAAATCTTGAAGAGTCATGTGATCAAGGAGAACCTCAACCCCGTCTGGAACGAGATGTATGAGGTGGGTTTAGGTCCTCCGAGGTTTTAATAGTTGATGTTAAACATGGTTTTAAAAACAATAACATGTAATCAATGCTTTTTGCAGCTGGTTCTGACCTCCAGGGCGACCTCAGATGTCCTTGTGGAGGTTTTCGACAAGGATGTGGACAAAGATGACTTTTTAGGGAGGTATGTGCCAGTGTTTTTATTGCTAACTAAAACTATAAAAAAAACCTTGTTCATTGAAATAAAGTTGAGAAATAAAATGTAAATATTAGATGATAAGTTTAAACAAAAATTTGAAATGTTGCCTTGTTAAAAAAATATATATATATAATATAATACAACACATAAATAATATAATTAAATAAAAATGAAATATAAACACACACGTGACTGTGCTTTATATAATGTGTATATATACATAGTATAAGTTATGAAAATGCAAACAAAAATTAACATAAAAATGGAAATATAAAAGCTAATTTATTATCATTTCTTACTACTGTATTGTATGTTGGATGTGATGCTGATCCATGTCATGTGATGAATGTTCTTGGTCACAGGATGAAGATCAGCTTACAGGAGATCATTCAGTCTCAGCTAACTGATGAAGTCAGTCAATTATCACCAATATCTCTCCTCATTCTCTTTAATGTTTTCATTGAGCAATTTAGACATATTGAGTTTTTAGTTTTGCACATTTGATTGTGTTTTCTGTCTGTGTCAGTGGTTTTCTCTGAATGACGTCAAACATGGCCGGGTTCACATGATTCTGGAGTGGCTGCCCACAGCCGCACAACCTGACAGACTACAAAAGGTCATTATTCAATCTGACATATTATATTATTCAGACGTATGCATGACATGTTTTAGAGTTTTAAAAGTAGTTTGGTCTGTATGCAACCATCTAGAGGATCAGAGTAAAGTGCTTTATTTGGTGATAATAGACTTGGTAAAATATAGATTTTTATATATTTATATAATTGAATTAGCTATTTTTGTAGTTTGCTTTTTAATTTGACTCGTCAAGTGCTGTATGTAAACACTGTGTCAAGATTAGCTTATCTTTCAGTAAAAATAATGAATGCATTAGCCATTTAGCATTAATAAATAATAAATGCAATCACTCTTTTGCATGTAAGATCAGGACAAATTGTTAGATTTTGATGTCATGATTTTAAAACTAAATAATTAACAAGATTATTTGAATGCATTTATTCTTTATTTCTTAGTATGTTTAATGTGAATGAACTTTTTAGAGTTTAATTAGGTGTTATAATTAATTTTCTTGGTTTCTTCCCATCAGGCTCTGCAGTTACAGTCTGATCATTTATACCAGAACAAAAGTGTGCCGTCCGCAGCTCTGTTCTTCGTTCTGTTGGAGAGAGCTCTCGACCTGCCGGTGCGTCTCTTATGAGCATGATCCCACACACAGTTATTACAGTTATTCTATATGATGGAACTGTCATAATTCTGTCATGTGTGCAGCTGAAGAAGAGTGGAAAGGAGCCTAAAGCTGCCGCGGAGCTGGTGTTGGGTGACATTTCACAAAAGACCAAGGTGGGAATGTGTGCCTTTTGTAAAGAATCAGTTTACTGTCAACTCTGACCCTTCATAAAGCAACGTCTCTGCTGGTCTTTTTAAAGGTGTGTGACCGCTCCACGTCTCCTGAGTGGAGTGAAGCTTTCTACTTCCTGGTTCACGACCCTACAGATGAGATTCTTATCATAAAGGTAAAATACAGTAGATGGAGTTCAGATATTTAGGTAGTCGATATGATATAGTCCATCTAAAACTGTTTTAAATAGCATTTTAATTATCATTTTAGAATGATTGTGCTACTTTTATTATACATTACATTTGATTATTTATAATATGTATAATATAATAATTAATTGTCTCATTATTGGTATTATTTTATGTAATAAAATATTCATTTTAATTTGTATACCATATATTGAGAGACTATATTAAATATTTGTACTTTTTATTTATTATTATTTAATTATTTGTATTATTTATAATGATATTATTAAATATTTCTAAGTATTTCATATTGTTATATATTATATTATCTGTCACACCGCTGGACCATTTAGTAAATGATGACTAGTTACAGGACCTAAAATGTACACTTTCCATGTACATTAAGATACATTTTAACTTGACTTTTCAATATTGCTATAGTCCATGGACACATTATACATCAGAACTCCTTATATATATCTTAATAAACATTCATAACGGATTGTATTGTTGTTCATCTTTTCAGCTGTCGAGTGCCTTTGAGCAGCCCTTAGGCTCAGTGGTTCTACCAATCAGAGAGCTGCTTTCTAAACCAGATCTGCTGATGGACCAGTGGTTGAGTCTGGATGGAGCAGGTCCTGACACTCAGATTCTGCTGAGGGCACAACTGAAGGTCAAACGATGATTCTTATTGCTTTTTATAAACTGTAATAGGATTAACTTACTAATTGCCTTTTTCAAATTGCATTTCAGTTCTTAAAATAAGAAATATGTATTGTATATGGATCTCTCGCAATTAGTTTCATGTTGGTGTGTCAAATTGAGACCAGAAGTCATTTGCAAATGTCTAAATGAAACTTGTTTAATATCAGATTTTGGACTCCAGTTTGGATACAAGTGTCCTAAAAGTGTCCAAGCGTCATAAAAAGGCTGTTGTTGAAGAAGAGCGTTCAGTGGGTGAACAGCACAAAGAAAACGCTTCAGTCACTAAACACTCACCAGCTGCAGTCAGTAAAGAGGCCGAGAAGAAAACACTGCCACCAAAAGGGTTCGATTGTTTTATGATGACTGATTTCTTAAGTCATATTGTTTTATTTTGAGAACTAACCGAGACTGCTTGTTTGTGTTGAACAGAGTCAGTCAACTGGCATCCTTTACTTTACCACTACCTGTGCCACTGCCTCAAGAACATGAGAAACAAACAGACGCCCATGATATAGATGACCATCACACGCCATCTGTACCGAAAACACAGCCTGCTGCTGAGGTGTGTGTGTGTGTGTGTGTGTGTGTGTGTGTGTGTGTGTGTGTGTGTGTGTGTGACTGTACCGAAAACACAGCCTGCTGCTGAGGTGTGTGTGTGTGTGTGTGTGTGTGTGTGTGTGTGTGTGTGTGTGTGTGTGTGTGTGTGTGTGTGTGTGTGTGTGTGTGTGTGTGTGTGACTGTGTGTGTGTTATTTCCTATAATATTTTATTTTAAATTATGAAAATCACTCATTATTTTAATCATAATATCATTATTTAAATGATTTATTAAATTATATTATATATTATTCAACTTATTCAATTTATTTATACAATTAAATTATTTTACTTTTATTTAATTAAAATTTAAACAGTATGATTAATATCACATTAAACGACTTTTTTTTTTACTTAAATGATTAAATATGGTATAGTAAATAATATTATTGTTTTGCTGAAAATGAAAGGTGACCATATTTTTTGTTTTCTTTATTGATTTTTACTTGTGTTCATTTAGTGTAATTGAGGCACTATTATAGTTATTTTTAATTATTAATTTTAATTATTTTTGTTTTTATTTTCATTTGAGTTTTTAGTAATTTTGTAGTTGTTTTTGTCATTGTTCTTATTTATTTTTTATATCTATATAGTTTTTATTTCAGTTTGAGTTATTTCAGCACATCGAGTGCTAAATGAAAATTAAAAATGTTTTTGTCAACTACTGGAAATAAGATACATTTTTTAAATATTTTATTTCAGTTCAAATGTTTTATTTTGAATAACAGAAATTATTTTTACTGTCTATTTAATTGTTTTAGTTAACTTTAATAACTCCGGTGATTTCTTATCATTTACAGGATCTCAGCAAAGCTCCTGATTCCACTTCCTGTGAGGGTGGATACATGGAACCAGTCAAAACATTTGGATCAGCCCACGAAGAGCAAAAACCAGAAGAGCAGTGCGTTAAAGAGTTGATTTAACCCTGATTTAGCTTTAATTAACAAAGTTATATATTATTAACACTCATAATAATGATGGGCCGTCATATAAAGATTGATTTGTTCATGTTAAACAGGTCTCATAAGAAGGTTTCCCCCAGTGCTCCTGTAGAGGAGTCAAAAGTCAGTAGTTCTACAGACGTTCGACCCCAAAAGACCAGCCATGACCCCAGCTGTGGCAGCAAGGCAAGTGGTCATTTCTTGAACTTTCAGGTTCCTAGATCAGCATATCATTTTTAGGTGTAGATCCAAGGATGTTGGAACATGTCCTAGTTCTTCTGTTATGATGGTTTAATGTCTGTCCCATAGGGGGTGCTGCGTATCCATCTTTTGGAAGCTCAGGATCTGGTAGCGAAGGACAACATGATGGGAGGGATGGTGAAGGGAAAGAGCGACCCGTATGTCAAGATCCATATCGGAGACACAACCTTTAAGAGTCATGTGATCAAGGAGAACCTCAACCCCACCTGGAACGAGATGTATGAGGTGGGAATGCTGGGAAATGTAGTTCAGAAAAATCAATGTGTCGCAGAAATGTCTGTAATGGTTATGATTTATGTGTATTTATACTCATTTCTTAAATCTTTAAAATTCTTATCTGTAAAATAATAATAAAAAAGCATTACTTTAAAAGAGATGAATAGTTGTGTTTCTATCTTGATTTACTAGATGATTCTGAGTCCTGATCATAATCTAGACGTGAAGTTTGAGGTCTATGATAAGGATTTTGAATCTGATGATTTCCTTGGAAGGTTAGTACCTTTACAGCTAGGCACATTTATCATCCATTTCATATATATCATGGTAGTATTTGTTTTTTAATTATGTTGATTTAAATATAATAAAAGTTAAGCAAATTTTGCTGTTGATTTTGGGGTGAAATACGCCTCATGAAATCATGAAATTGACTCTAAACATAAAAAACACTTTATTTCAGATGTTATATTCATGAACTATATAACGTTGTCTTCATGTGTGTTCAGGTTCAAGCTCAAACTTGGACATATCATCAGTTCCCAGTACAATGATGAAGTGAGTATCAGCATATTTGGCTCTGGTTTGTAAGATCATAACACAGTCAGCACATGAACCTGTCCCTGCTGCCGTTTCTTTTCCAGTGGTTTATTCTGAATGATATAAAACACGGTCGAGTCCATCTGGTCCTGGAATGGCTTCCCACCTCAACACAGCAGGATAGATTGGATCAAGTCAGTTTTTCATGAAAGCACAGAGGTTGATATATGTATCAAATTGACTTCATACTAAAGTTGGTCTTTTTTCCCCTAGGTAATGCAGATGCAAAGCGCTCAGACCTACCAGAACAAGTCTGTGCCGTCAGCAGCGTTGCTGTTTATTTACTTAGAAAGAGCTCATGATCTGCCTGTGAGTCTATGTACTTCTGCACACGATCAGTATCCTATCATTTATAGAGACTGCATTAAAAAAGACCATTTCTAGTCAAAACTAAATAAAGTAGAATATGTTTGAATGTATTTCTATATAATCAATTCAATGATCTGAGATGACCAAACACCTGAGAAGAGATGATGCCGAAGCCAATCCTCAGACAGTATGCAGAATTAACCAAATTTTGCCATAAGTTCAATATGTTCAGTTTCTACAATACATAAATATATTGTAGACACTTGATTTCATGTAAAGCTGCTTTGCAAAAATAAAATAAATAAAAAGCGCTATACTAATAATCTTGAATTGAATTTCCATAATATTTCCATATATTAAGCTATTTAATTTTTCTTTACTTTTAGTCATTTAGCAGACGCTTTTATCCAAAGCGACTTACAAATAAGAAAAAGTAACTCAAATTATAAAACGTAAAAAGAACAGCATTTATTTAAAAAAGAAATGTTGTGTTACAATATACAATGCTATTCAAAAGTTTGGGGTTAGTGACTTTTTTCTTTCTTTTTTAGAAATTTATATTTTATTCAGGAGGGATATTAAATGAATAAAGTGTCTTAGTGAAGACTTATATATTTAGAAAATATTTCCGTTTTGAACAAATGCTGCTCTTTTTAACTTTGTATTCATCAAAAAAGTGTCTCATGTTCTAAATATGTCTCATATGAAGCAGCACAACAGTTTCAACACTCATAATAATTCAGCATATTAGAATGATTTCTGAAGGGTCATGTGACACTGAAGTAATGATGCTGAAAATTCAGCGCTGCGTCACAGAAATAAATAATAATTTAAAGTACATTAAAATATGAAACCAATATTAGAAATTGCAATACGATTTCATATATATATATGTTTTTAAGAGCTTTATAAAAAATATTGTATATTATACATTTATATATATATGTATTAATTATGTATATCACTATATGTATATTTATTCTACTTTATTAAGTATTTCACTGATTGTAAATGATCTTTATTAATGAAATCTTTACAGTGTAAATTATTTGAATGATTGGAAAAGTAATGAAAGTTTTTTTTTTATAATAATAACCTGTCATTAATTCTTGATGGCTTTATGTCTAGCTGAAGAAAAGTGGAAAGGAACCCAAAGCTGCTGCTGAACTTGTCTTTGGAGGAACGACTTATAAAACCAAGGCAGGAGACTTTTATCTATAATAGCAATCATGCAGTCTTATACAAAGTTCAATGGTATGTCATTTATTTGTAATATTTGTAATATTTAAATGATGTTTTCTGTGCTCTGACGTGTAAAGGTGTGTGATCGCTCATCTTCTCCTTACTGGAATGAAGCATTTGACTTTCTGGTTCATGACCCCAAAAAGGACACCCTTGTCATTAAGGTGAGGATATTTTAGCCTGACATGCAGTTAATACCATTTTGTGAAGTTTACATGAATTAAATGATGCACTGATTAATAATCAACTAATATTCAGCAGCTGCAATATATGATCCTATATTTTAAACTTGTGATTATTGTATACACCTTAGTGTCCTTCAGGTAAGTACATACTTAACACGCATCAACAAAACTAAAGTAACTTGTTCAGCATGACAGTAGATGACCTGAAAGAGAAACTGACAGTAGAAGAAGAGTTTAGCCCCTTGGAGAATGAAACCGGATTTGTGTTTACACTAGAAGAGTTTCTGCATTATGCTTCACATCTTAAATTATGATTATTTGATTTATTGTCATTCTGAGCAGCTCTCAAGTGCTTGGGACCAACCCATGGGCTCGTTGGTTCTACCAATCAGAGAGCTGCTTTCCAAACCAGATCTGGTGATTGACCAATGGCTCGATCTGGATGGAGCTTCACAAAAGAGCCAGATCCTTCTCCGGGCACAGCTGAAGGTGAGACAACTTGAGCTATCTGCGCTCGGTTTGATGCTTGTTTTAGTCACTCAGCCAAGAAGAGTCACAATGCTGTGAATACAATTAACATTTTCTCTTTATTCCAGATCTTGGATTCAAAAATGGCCGCTTTAGTGGCCATGGGTTCAGGTCCTGTGTTGAGTAATAAGCAGATGGCCACCACCGGTCAGATCAAGATCTCCCTTTCCTTCCAGAAGAAGCTGACAGTGACCATCCACGCATGCAGGTCTGGTGTGACTATAAACCCTTTTGAGTCATTTCAAGTTTAGAAGTCGCCTCTGTAAGGCTGAAGTTTGAGGTGAATTGAGGATGTTGTGTGTTTTCAGGGGTCTGGTTACATCATCTAAGGACAGCTTAGACACCTACGTCTCCCTCATCCTGCTGCCGGATAAAAGCAAGGCCACGAAAAGAAAGACGACTGTGAAGAAGAAAAATCTGAACCCTGAGTTCAATGAAAGGTTTGGAGACCTGTGTGTGTGTGTGTGTGTGTGTGTGTGCGTGCGTGCGTGCGTGCGTGCGTGCGTGCGTGCGTGCGTGCGTGCGTGTGTGTGTCATTCATGAATAAGAGAGATTTAAGTGAGGTGTAATCAGTTCTGTGAGCTTTGTACCATGGCAATACCTTACTTTTGCTTTGGAGCACCATCTAAACTATGGTGTTTTAATGTAATTATTTAGTAACATACAGTGGTGGCCAAAATGATTACAACACTAGTATTTTCACCAGCTAAAAAATGACCTGATCTGATCATCATCAGTCTGTCTGTAATGACATGAAGAAACAGAACAAACTGAGACAGACTAAATCCAGAAGAACTGTGTCAACGTCTCCAAGACACTTCAAGAGATCTACCTGCAAAACTACAACACTGATAAATGTTTAGACACTTGTGTAAAAATGCTGTAAAATGAGAATAATGTCAATGATTGCTTTATTAATGAACTTCTATTAAGTAAATTAAATCAACATTGAGTTTTCAGGTAGTTTTTCAGGTAGATCTCTTGGAGACATTGCCACAGTTCTTCTGGATTTAGTTTCTTTAGTCTGCTGTTTGCAGACTCTGCAAACAAAAATCTCACTGATTATTACAATTAATGGCAAAAGGAATGATTGGAAATGTAAACTGATATTTTCTACTGGCACACTACAGCAAAACATAGAAATAACTGACTCAAAACCATGTTTAGCTGGTGAAAACACTAGTCTTCTAATCATTTGGCCACCACTGTATATTGAAATACCATAAGGATGTTTAATTCATCTTCAAACATTGCATTGTGTAAATCTGTCTTGATTTTCTGTCTTCGATGTGAAGTGGTTTTAGATGGTTTTTATCAGACCTGGACTCAGTGAGTGTCATAATCTGCTGTTCTGTAGGTTTGAGTTTGATATGAGTGTGGAGGACGCTCAGAGACGAGAGCTCAGCGTTTGTGTGAAAAACGCATCCTCGTCCTTCATGAATCGAGACAAAGACGTGATCGGCCAGGTCAGTCTGCCTGGACTCCCTTCAGCCGGACAGAATATACTGCAAAACAAAGACTTTATCCGTTTCAAATATCTAGACTTCCTAACACTGAAATATATGTGCCCAAAATAAGACTTGTTTTTATCTTGAATTATGAGTTAATTTTTTGTATTGAATTTTATCAATATTTTAATGTTTATAATTGTATATGTATATTACACTTTTACAGGATTACTGATATTTAATCATCACATTGAATTGTCAGTTTCATTATTGTTGATTTATTCTTGTAGGTGCAGATAGACCTGGGACATGTTGACGTAGTCTCTGGAGTCACAGAATGGTGAGGTTTTGTTCTTCTGATACACAAACATACAAAGATTCTCTCTGAGAAACACTTTCCAATGTAACTATTATGTTTAACTTTTTCAAAGGCAGAATTGTTGTTTTTGGCTGATTAGTTTCTCTTTCTCTGTCAGGTTTGATCTGAAAGAAGAGCAGAACTAGCTCTAGCTAGAACAGTGTTGAGCACTTCACCGCCAACCTTAAACCTCTTCCTGAACTCCATCAGCTTACCTTTGCTGTCGTGCATCGCTGCCGGTGCTTCACAAACACACGTATACTTCTTTCCTCGTTCGGTTTATCAACATATGATTTCTGAGTGAGCGGATGATGTGAGATGATTGATCTTAGTGGCTACATTGACGAATCAAGTGTAGAGTATAACATCAGAACTCATTTTGGTGATATCAGGCGAGTGAATGTTAACCGTATGTATTCAGAGATGAATGTCTGGAAAGAGTCTCGTCTTCCTGTGCAGGTTACAGGACGTTGCATTTGTGTTGAAATTCAGAAGGAAAAGGATGTTTTAAAATGGGTTTCATGTTTTTTAAAAGCAAAGACACGTTTATTTTCCTTTATTGAAAATGAAAGGATACTAGGTCTAAATGTACAAATTTATGAAGTATTATAATTGACAGAAATTTGTGCACCAAAAATATAAAGTGGTGTTATTTAATCTACACACCACCACCTTAAAACTAGGATATTTTATGTGCTGTCACCACAATCATAGTGTTGTATTACATATCCATATAGCTGATGCAGCTTCTGTACTCCATTGTGATGCCAAATATCTAGTCAAAAATTTTTTTAACAAATATATTACTTTTAATGCTCGCATGTTACATTGTGTTAGATTTTAGGCTGTAAAAAAAAAAAAAAAGTTATTTTTGTGGTCATTTTTATTTGCAGTAATTGTTACCATTTATGACGGTCTATACATAGGGTTCCCATGCTTGTGAAAACCTTGAAACAACACGATATAAATTGATTTCCAGGCCTGCAAAAATCATAAAATGTTAAAGTCTAAAGGGAGTGTAAATTTCTGATTATGCTTGGACATGGGTTTCAGAGTCATTGAATCAAATGCATTGTCAGGCTCTATTTCTCTGTCTGGAGACTTTTGTGCTCCATGTATGGTTGTTTAAATGACTTCATTCTAAGGATTGGTACCCGAGTTACCAATGAAACTCCAGTAATGTCTGAAATCATTTGAATGATACTTAACCACTAATAGCTGGATATCGTGATAATGCACAACTGTAAATATCATGGACATGCATTTGTTAAAATGATGGGAACCCTGTACAAGTGCTAGACCGAAAGCAAATGCTTTTGCTGAGTTTTGTTCACGTTTTAACGATTTTTCATGTTTATAATATACTTTATAACTACCATTCAAAAGTTTGGGGTCAGCGAGATTTCTTAAATTAATACTTTTATTCAGCAAAGACAAATTAAATTGATCAAAGGTGACGTAAAGACAATGTTACAAAATATTTTTGTTCAAATAATGCTGTTTGTTTGAATTTTTTTTTCATCAAAATAAAAATTGTACTGCATTATTGATTAAATAAATGCAACACTGTTAAGAATAAGAAACTTTTTTATAAACAATAAAAAACAGTCCCCAAACATTTGAACGGCAGTGTACAGTATTTTTCTTGTCATATGTTTTACTTTACTAATTTGAGTTCATATTTTTCTGCATTCCATTTGTTTCTTTTATATTCTACATTAATCATGCTGTAATGTGTTGATTTATGTGCAGATAGACAAATACCAAAGAACCAAACCATGCTAAAGACGACCATATTCAGCTGAACTGCACTATTCATACTGCCACATTTCTGAATGTACCGCTATTATCATATTCACAGCTGTCAATAAAACAGTTATGGCATCAGAATGTTGTCAAAAGCCTTTTATTGATATTCGAACAGCATAAGCAAAACTACATAACAAAAACAACACAAAAAAGACTGAAAGTTTACACTTGTTATTTACCAAACCAGTCTGTATTGATCATGCGCAGCTTTATTGATGCAAGCAAACAAACTCTACATGTGGTCATGTGGTCTTTTTTATGTAGTATGTGAAGTGATTCATAGATAAAAGAGCCCATCAATGCTTTTGCGTTTTACAAAAAGACAGTGACAAGCAGTTCATGCATTAATAAAGACAACACGTTTTCTCATGGTATAAAGACAAGAGTGCGTTTCTCCCTAAAGGGAGACATCATCAGCCTTCAAACCATCTAATAATGACTTCCAGGTCCATTTAGGCATCTTCCCACAAGTAAAGACCTCAGAACATTTCAGTTTTAAGTGAGACTGGAAAAGAAGAAATAATGAAGTTATTATCTATATGTTACTATATGTATTTCTCCAGACGGTGTTGTCGTCACATACCTGTCGATGAGCGAGTCTCTCATGGTGGTTGCGATGGCGCTGGGCTGCGTTTCACTCAATCTGAAGACGCTCTCGATGACAGACAGCTCAGTGCTCGTGGTGTCCAGCCCACAGAAGGCACACCAGTCGTTCACCACCATACCAGCAGCGATCACCTCACTCCCACGATTCACCGTTCCAGCCTGCAGAGAGAAAACAGTTATCACTGAGTGTTATCAATAACCACAGATACCACCGAGCCAGCATCAGTGCAAACAAATCAAGCAGTTCCTGACAAAGTACTAGTTACTTCAGTCTAGTGCTGTATTGAATATGTTTGCCCCTATTAGACATTTCTAGTGCCCTGTGAAATCGGTTGTATTTTTTCCCAAATTCAGTTATATTTTTTTCTAAATTCTATTTTTTCTGTATCAATTTTTCAGGATTCCATTTTTTCCCCGTTTTAATTTTTCTGGACTACTTTTTAATGGTCAAATTAAATTGTATTGATCAAAAAGCATGTTTAATTAATTAAAATCATGAAACTTATACAATTTAACATTCATTTATTAAAAGTGTAACAATAAATGCATGTTTAGGTAATTTTTTATTTTTTTCTCACCTCAGCATGTCTAATTATTTGAATGCATACAAACAATTATTATTTATTCTTACAGTAGCCTTATGAAATGTTTTTTGCCGATCAGAAATTATGTGTTGTGTATTTAAATTGTACTGCTTATCAGATGAATGCATAAAACATTGATTTAATGAATGAAAATTAAACATTTCCATTATTGGAAAATGTACTATTAATATTACAATATTTTGTGATTATTTGTTTAAAAAAAAATTAGTTTTTTTTTTCAACAGTAGTAGTAGTAGTATTACGTACATTCTACTAAATCATTTTAATATAGCCTATTTTTGGCACAATGTCTTTAAGTTAAACCAAACTTTTATTTTGACGGGTTGTGTAACATTAGTAAACAAAACCGTGCGTCTGCTCCATTCATACAGAGACGCGCAGAACATGCAGGATTCATATTTAAATCGACTGTTGTGGCGTAATATTTACAGATACTAGTCCATATCGCGATTTGATTTAAGTGTAATGACCTACTTTTGATTCATTCATCCAAACTTTGACAGATTCCGTGTTAAACTGTAAATTCCGTTTTTATGACTGGATTCCGTCCGCTTTCTGCATCGCGGAAATCATAGGGCCCTACATTTCACATAAATATTTAGATATATAATAAATCTATAAAAAGGCTGAACATTTGGGACTGCTGACATTAAAATCCCTTTTGTGACAAATATTAACAAAAAAAAGTAACTATGATACACTTCCATACAAATGATCAAACACATCCTCTGTGACTGTATTTAGCATAAACCCCAAGAAAGAGAAATGATAATTGTGTTTCTTATCTTAGTAAACACTATTCAAAAGTTTGGAAGAACTAAAAGAAATCTCTTATGCTCATCTAGGCAGCCTTTATTTGATTAAGAACAAAATAAAGACAGCAATTTTATGAAATATTACTAAAAATTAAAATAACTTCTATTTGAATATATTTTAAATGTAATTTAATCCTGAGATCAAAGCTGAATTTGAATAACCATTTCTCCAGTCTTCAGTGTCACATGATCTTCAGAAATCATTCTAAAATACTGATTTGCTGCTCAAGAAACATGTCTGATATCAATACATGTGTGCTTTGAAGACCATGATGCATTTTTTCTGGAAACTTTAATGAACAGAAAGTTCAAAAGAAGAGCATTTATTTGAAATATAATTTTTTATAAACTCTAAATGTCTTTGTTGACAATTTTGTTCAATTTACTGCATCTTTGATAAATAAAATAATAAATTTCTTCAACAACAACAAAAAAATCATACCAACCGCCATACTTCTGAACTGTGTATGTATATGTTTTGAATGTAATATATCATAACCGGTCAGTAGAATGAAGTGATTGTCAGATATTACAGAGCGGTAACTCACCACTAAAGGAACTTGCAGGAGTGACGAGAGTTCATCTTGATCTTCTATGGAGGTTTTGGGGTGGACGAGGCCTCCCTGGTTACTGAAGGCACAGTAACTACCCACAAGCACCTGCTCTGCAATCGTCTGTCTGAACACTTCCACCTTGAGAGTGTCTGCAAGAATCTCTTCTGTTTCCTGTGGACAACAATGCCCTGAGTTTAATCCAGAAAACATCAGCTTTGGGAAATAAACTTTCTAATGGTTTCATTAACCGTACATGCTTTTTAGAGCAATATACAGCATTGAGAAATAACTTAGAGCGGTAAGGTTCAGAGAAGGGCTGATTTCAGAGTCTTCATTAGGGATGTTCTTACTCTGTCAAGATCAGGATGAACTAGAGCAACGTAGTCGTTACAGGCGATGACGTTCCCCAGAGCAGAAAGACGCTCTTCTACTCTCTGAATCTGCACTGAATCTGGCAGGCAGTTCCTAATGTGCTGTAACTCTTGATCTGTCGTGTTGTTGGGCACCAAGAGACCGTGACGATTTCCTGCAGAAGAGCATCCCAAGATGGACACAACATCTATTATACATCACGTATGAGGACATAAAAACATAAGACCTATCTGATCTCGCTTGTTATTTTAAAAGGTTCATTTCATCATGCATTATTTACTGTAACGACATCTGTATTTTGATCAATATACAATAAATACAAAAAGTGTTAATCAATCACAAATTTACTAAATAAACTTGATTGGATACATTTTCTTACCCACACACATTCTACCGATGATTCGACATCCTGCTATAGAGGCATGAACGACAGGCATCGTTTCTGACAGTTCACCTTCAAAGACACTGTGAGGAAACAGCCATTCATCACAATCAGAACTAGATTTATATATATGGGTCAAAGACGTTAAGATGTCTGCATCAAAATAATTTACAAAAGTGATTTTATGTTAATAGAAAGCACATTAAATGTAAGTAAAGTTTCTACTTTTAAGGTTTCAAATAAGTTTTGGAGAATACAATGTCAAAATTTGGTTGAAATAATGTTACTTTGTCATTCAGTGTAACAATATTTATGTACAAATTCAAACATGTTTATTCTGACTTGCACATATTAAAATATATAAAAGAATAGGGGAGCATATTACATTTTATTGTGTTTTAAATGAGTAAAATATTAATATTGACAAATGGGCAAAACCTAGGCAAATTTTAACAATGTAAAATTAATATTTGGGGTGAAAGTAATTAGTCTTTTAATGTGTCATAAATTGATTTTTGTTGTAAATATGCCTCACAAGATTGTTACACTGAATTACATTTTAGTTGGTTTTCTGTAAATCAGGGGAAAATTTATATTTATTTTTTGCACAGAAAAACAAAAACATATTGCAATTAAATTAAACCGCAAACTTTTACTTTTTTTGGAAAAACAACAACAACAATTTAAAGCAGTATTACACTTATTGTATATTTATTAATCTCATTTATGACTCACCTGTAAAAGTTTTCTGAACCACCAATCGCCACCAAGCAGTAAGTGTTCGTGAGCTTGGCAAAGCACCCGATTTCATTATTCTTTTCAAAACATGCACGGACTGCCATTCTTCTGCTAATGAAGGATCAAATCTGTCTGAAACTGATGAGAAACAACATTCACAGTGTGATGATAATAATATAAAACAAACACTAGTAACAGAATACAGCATATAACGTTATCTATATAATTATGATCTGGTACATTGAGAGTTTCTGCTCTATAATTAGGTTTTGATCCAAACAGAAACATTCATATTTCTATAGAAAATTATTATAAAGGATAACAATCATTTTTCTAAACAGTACATATAACGTTAGTGCTATTTTAGGATTAAATCTGATCTTTGTACCTGTTTTTTATTAGGTTAGAGAAACAGTTTTTAAATGTACTGCTGAAACTATTATTTGTAAACATAAGTGACTCTAGGGCACCATGTTTAAATAAATAATTTTCAACAAATCCTTCAAACTTTAATTTAAACAGTAACTTTACGTTAGTCAAGGTAACGTTAGTTAGCATTCGGCTAAATGAAGTTATTTCAACTGCTCTATTCAATTAAACGCTATCAATTCTGTGTCCTTTAATAACAACGCAGGTTAACAATACATATTACATCCTAAATGTAATAACTTTACAATAAAAATCATGACAATTACAACAATAATCTTATATTTACCGATAGCCACTCTATGGAGACGCGTGGACAGCCGTAAACCACGTGTTCACTTCACTTCTTCGACGTGCTGACGTCAACGCGTTACCATACGTTCAAGGTTCTTTATTATTCGTCACATACACAATCATACAGGGTATAATCAGTAGTGAAATGTAAGTCAGGACAGGTCCGCTCAAAGGAAAGTGCAAAAAAAAATACAATAAAAAAAAATTAAACAATGAAACATAACACAAGAGAATATATATAAATATAGGTGAGAATGAAAATAAGAACAAATAATAAAATAAAATAAGGAGTAAGATGTGCAATGAGATAAAATGTGCAATACAGTATACTGTGGATTAATAAATAGTAATATAAACACGGATGTGCAAGAGTATTAATATAAATTGCACGGATGTGCAAAGTATTAATATAAACACGGATGTGCAAACACGGATCGTGATACGTTAGCCCACGTTGTCATGAGAAAGACTGCTGCTGCTGCCTTTGTTTTGATTCTTAAATATCAAGTTATCAGATCCTTATTCTTTGGAACAATCAAGAATCGTATTCGTGTTAATAAAGGCCTTGATTTAAGTAAGACGTGACATGTATGTCCCTTTCTACAAAATCTCTCAAAAACCCTTAAAAAGTAGCTAGATATTATTTTTATAGATTTTTATAATAAAAAAAATTTAATGATGCAATATAAGCAATTAATAAAACAACTAAAAAGCAAACTAAATATATAAACACATAAAACGACTTTTATTTGCTTTTTGACTAAAGTTCTCAATTGTTAATGAACTTATAAATACATTTAATCTGTGTACGTTTATATAATAATTTTAGAACAACACTGTATAACATAAGATCAAAAGAAAATACTTAATCCATTCAGTGAGTCACCTTTGCTGCAATTTATTCCTTTTAATAGCATAATAAAAATGAATTAAATAAATACATATTCTGTCATCTTTTAAAATGAGCATATTTAAGTTTCTATAACGGCTGAGACAAACGAGCCATGTTCCCACATTTTTTATTTTATTTTTTTATTGCAAAAATTTTAGAAATATACAAACACAGGGAACAAGACATGAATATATTCCTACAAAGAACAATCATAAAAATAAAGGGAAATACAAATATTCTGGGTTTGCGTACATCAAATTATGGAATTGTCTGTACAGAGAAGTGCAAAAATTAAATTACATAGATTTAGAAAAGCTGTCATAGTGCATCAAAAATGTGGCACTCTTTTTGTTTTTTGTAAGTCTTAGAGTTGAGACAAGAGAGTCAAATTCAGAAAGAAAAAGGGGAAAGGAGATTTAAGCCATTTTTGCTTATGAATGAAGAATTTTGCATTTAATATAAGACAATTAATGACATATTCAACAGATAGTAGCTTTGGATTTTCATAATAAAAAATAACATCTTTGAGGACGAAGGTATGGGACACATTTGTAAGGTTAGAAACATAGGTGCTTAAGTCAACCCATATTTTGTTGGTAACACCACAATCAAAAAACAAATGGGGAGCCGTTTCCTCAACAAAACCACAAAACGAGTAAGATTCATCAATATCAGAATATTTAGAAATAGACAAATTGACGGGATACATTTTATGAAGGATTTTATAATGCGTCTCTTTAACTTTGTTAGATATACAACATTTACTTGGCAAAAGCCAGGACTTTCTCCAATTTATATTTGTTACAAAGGAACCCCAGTAGAATTTCAGCCATGTTCCCACATGTTTTTGTCATCCGCTACAAACCTGCGTAGCAACAGGACACACCTCTCCTTGCACTATGGATTTGTGAGCCAATCGCGAGTGATTTTCGGCGTGACGTCGTTTTGTTGACACTTCGATTAGCTGGCCACTTGTGAAACGTCACTGCAACAGCGCGCGCCCGTGACCCTCGACGTCCACCCCGTGTTTTCTGCCTGGAAACATCGCGAGCTAATCGGTGCCGGGGCTTGAGTTGTCGTGGGGTAAAGTCTCGCCGTGCCTCTGCTCGTTAACGCACTATTGATCTGTTTTTGTCCCAGTCACGGTGTCAAACGCTCCCTGAGCGCTTGCTGCGTGGGTAGGGTTTTGCAGTGTCCTCAATACATTGCTGCGCTGTTAGAGATGATGATTATGTCTCTGTTGTGAGTCACGGTCTCAAACCGAATCATCTGCGAACAGTTTTGTGAGAAAGTTGCTGACAATTGACATAAACATCTTAAAAATTCGGTAAGGTTTCCTGAGACTTGTACCGTAGTTATAACATTGTTTTTGCACCTACATTGGTATTAAGTACGCTGACGGACCATGGAACATAAATGATAATTATTCAGTTACGTTACCATGGTACTTGTTTTGTAGAAGGTCGATACTGAACAATCAAAAGCAGTAACGTTACTAGTTTATCCTGACTACAGTGAATTTGCAATTGAATATATCATAATGTCTAAAATAT
Organism: Gymnocypris eckloni scoliostomus; assembly: GCA_027564155.1. Classification (NCBI taxonomy): domain Eukaryota; kingdom Metazoa; phylum Chordata; class Actinopteri; order Cypriniformes; family Cyprinidae; genus Gymnocypris; species Gymnocypris eckloni. Next base: position 22,256,985 of record CM050419.1, on the reverse strand, counting down.
GTGTGAATGAAAACATAAGCAAATCTAAATCTATTGTTTTTATTATTATTATTAATAAAGAGATGGGGTCTGATCAGAGCACCAGTCCGGCTGCTGACCAGCAGCAGAGGGATCCAGGCAATCTGCCATTGCAAGGTGAAGTATCTTCATCCAATGTTCAAACTGATGCCGGTCCTGAGCCCCGGGACAGTCTGGATCCAGACACTGACCTGCCACAATGTCGTATGGGCACCAGAAAGGTAGACGACATGAGCTTCATGATAGCCTGCACTAACTGGTGTTAAAAACCAGAGACGTTTCACTGTGAAAGAACTTATTAGACTGGACATTTCGTCCGTGAATGAGAGCCAAATTTAGTGCGGGACAACAGAAGACACGGAGGCGCTAGAATTGCAATGCTGTTTAAATGGGTTTGATGCAAGTTATGCCATTAATAAGTTGTGCAATGTGTTTTGAGACATTGAGAATAAAGCTATGGCTCATGTTTGTATTCACAAATACAATCTGTTCTGTTTATTATTTGTCACATACACTGATTATACCCTGTATGATTGTGTATGTGACAAATAATAAAGAACCTTGAACCTTCTGCTGAACAGCGGTGCACTTATCTACTGATTGCATGATATCAAAGGCATGTATTATATAGTTGATATCAACCTGCACTAATGAAGTATGCATAAATATATCATTATATATTGTAAAACATCTATCCAGAAAGCATCACACACTTGACATTTCTGTAGTTTTATTTTATTGACATTTCTTTGAACATGGTGATATTAGATACACTGTGTAAAACTGTAGACTGAAACCGAAATAAAATCGACCCATTGTTTATAGAATTAAAAACAGGATTTAAGAAATAAAACTTAAATCATATCTAATCATAGTAAATCGATCCGTTTAAGATCATTCTTATTCTTAATAATCAACATTATGCATGACAATGTGAAATCATAGGCTACAGTTAGAGTGAAAGAAAAATACAAAAGTTCTGAAAAGTTTCAATAAATCTTTGTATTGACATGACCATTAAAACCTGGACAAGGCTGAGCAGACAGCGACATTTGACCGGTAAATCAGAAAATATCACAATTGCAAGGACAGAATCTGAATTAATTTAAACCGCAGAGCGAGACGAGACGTTCACTCTTCAGTTCTTGTCAAAGGGAAAAAGAGCCAGTTATGTACAGGAATACAGTTGAAATTTCCCCATGGTCAGTCAAGAAAAATAATAATAATAAAAAACAAACCAAACATCTTTAAAGCTATCTCAGATAAAATCTCCATTAAAATGAACCCTCTGTAATTAAAAAGCGTAAATACAGTTGGTTCCTTGACTAGCTCTGATATGTTTGTCCTATTGTTAGTCATAAAAGAACCATAAAAAACAAAAGGCAACCGCAGCTCGGGTTAAAAGCGACTGTTGTCCAAAGCCACGATCATACTCATTAAAAAGAGGCAAATTACCAGAGAATTCCTATTTACGTATCTCCCTGTACAGTTCTGTATTATTATTATTTTTGCTGTGCAACTAATGTGGTTATAGGCATGGCTTCACCTTGATTTCAAATTAAACTGTGTAGAATACCTTTAAGTCTCCATTAATGATAAATAAATAGCTTTTCCTATAAGCCTCTATCATTACAAACCTTTCACTTGACCCTACGACAAACAACATATCCACCTTTGATAAATACACTTTAGTTCTGTTAAACATTTCACCTTCGACACCGCTGAATGTTCAGGGTGTTAATATATACACATAATACTGGCTTAGCTTCAGAATTCCTCATGAAATAGCATGGTCTGGAACTTAAATGGCCTGTTGTTTTTCACAAATCTATATGTGATTCGTTTAAGTTTAAAGAAGAAATAATGGTCACATGCATATTTAGTAATGCATGAAAAGTGTAAATGCCCTCCAAGAGGGATTTGAGACTGATATTCTGGAGATGGTCTGAATCACATACAAGTGTAAAGGTCATATCTGTAAATGTTGGTCATCCCTGATGGAATTACACCTGCAAACAGATGTTTGGGATTGCATATACAATCCACATAATGTTCATTTGCCAAACCGGGCAGATATATTGTACAGAAACATATGGAAGTAAATAATTTTGTGTTTGCATATACTTCGGGATTAGGTTTATAGTCTGATTTTTATGCATTTTGCAGAAATATATGTGGATAGAAATATGACTGATCATAATGCATGGCATGACCATGTGTAAATACCCCTTGTGTTTATCCATTATTCTGCAAATAAATTTGACAAATTGTGATCTCAATTTAGTTAGAGCATTGCCACGAGTTTTCTTTCGTCACAAGCCATTCTCATATAGACAAAAGAAAACACTTTAACACTCTGAGCATTTGCTCTATAAGATGTCAGACATAGATAATAAACACATAAAGCTTCTTAAGCATGGAACACACTATTGTGCCACATTGTCCAATTCAGTCCATGGCTTATTAGAGCAAGTGGTTTGCCGTCTTTTGTACAAAAGCTCATCGGACCAATTCAAAGTTGAGGAAGACAATTGGTGATGCACAGTGTGTTCCATTAAAAATACTCCCACCCAGCACTTCCTGTACCCGAGACATTAGATCACTTCACAGCCACACTGCTTGTTGTTTCAAGCAGGTGCTCTAGATTCGGAGCTGACTAATAAAAATGCTTATCTGAGAGACAATAACATTGAGTCTTTCCCAAGTGGGCACAAACATGTAAAATCTGCTCTAGTTTCATGCCACTTCTCTACCCACGACCAAGCTGCTCGCATAACAGATCCAAAAAATTATATATGAGAAGGAGGGCAACAAAAATAAATGGTAACACATTGTTTTCACTTATTAAGGGCATTGAATAATATATCAAGGGATGTATTCATGTAGCCACTGTTGAGATAACAATGAGGTGGAAATCAATGTAACTGAGCAGTGTTCAATGTGCCATAGCGGACTTAAAGACAAGGCACGATGTCTTAAAGGCGTACCAGTCATATAACCCCTCCACAGTACTACTGCATTGAGCGAATCTGATCAAAACACCATGCTAATTAAACATTTTTCCACCATGTTATAAAACATTCTATAGTCAATGCAAAGCAATGTCAAAAAGCATCGTCACACCAAGCATTCTTCTAACCAAAAAGTACAATGGTAATACAGTGGTGTTCTGAGCAGGAAGTGCCATGAAAATATGGATAATCATTTCGGAACATGGCACGTATCAAAGTACTATGACAAATAGATTTGATACTATCACTGTTTCGTGGTACCTCAGTACTTTTTGTGATTTTTTTTTTTGTGAATTAGTTGCCACTAGTCTATGGAAGCCTGTTTCTGCCTAGAGTCGAAAATAAAGTACTTGTGAGATTTAATTCAAACATCACATTTTGAGAGAAAAAGAAATATAAAGGTGCGATTGCAAAATAATACAATTATTATCTCCAAGTCGTCTATCTTTTGGGAAGATGTACATATGGCAACTACAGAAGTGACGTCATGTCACAAACAACATGCCAATGAAGCCAGCTCAGTGTAAAAATATGGTGAAACTTGAATAGATGCTCAAAGCATTGGTGAAGACACATTAGAAACATAAAAGTATATGCCAGGTAGTTTCTGTTGCAGATCCATGCTCCTTTGAACTGTGAATACAATATGTACACGATTCTCTGCGGAGTAAACAAAAATGCTCGTTCCACAGAGAAAAACAAAATTGATTTTATAACATGCAACCTAAATGTGTTAAGGCAAAAATATCAGTGAACCCCCAATATTAAATGATAAACTGTGTTAAGTGAAGCCTTATAGGGAGTCTCGCCAAATCTACCATCTTAATATTGTGATTAAGATGCTACAAACCTTTTCTATTATACATATACGCCTGAAGCATGTCAGGTTAATCCAAAAAGTTCCATTTTAAATTCTGAAAACATCAATTACATCTCAGCTCCTTCCAATGTGCAATGTATCAGATCCATTCCCACAGCAGATGAGCACAAAGAGATGTGTTAATATGGTACAGTCAGACACACTTCACCGTTATATAGCACAGTTGAACCAATAAAAGCACCCGACAGACATTTTTGAGCTAAGTGTAAGACAATCCACACGAACATGAAATTGAAGTCACTTCAACGTAAGACATATACAGCATATTATGTTCATTCGAAGAGGATGGATGAACCGTTGAGAGATCATCTCTGTTAGGCAACGGTAACAAAGCTATTCAGAGGTGTTCATTGTTCATGTTCCTGCCTGGCACCAAATATTACACTTGGTGAAAAGGAAGGTCGTAGCAGGAGACCGTGCAAGATGGTTGGAAACATGACCTAATAAAAGCTAAATATAATATAGAGATTGCAAGAAATCAGGCCTATTGTGACACAAAATTACTCTCCTATAGTCGACCTAATGCCATCAAAAAGAGATCCTCTTTTGTTGCCGACTGATAAAAACAGCAAAAGAAGAAAAGGAATAGAGTACAGTAGCGAGTGGGAGGTGTTAAGACTGCCCTACTTATTATAAATCATTCTTCCCACTCTGTGGAAATGGGTAGACAGGTGAGGAAAGGAAGAAAAAAACCCGCAAACAAACATTCAAATTGATGTTATGAAGCTCATTAGTTTGAAACTGCCTCCAAAACACCAATTAAAACATATTGAAGTCTTCAAGGAGTGCCAGCGGTGAACTTTTACCCCGTAAATGACAAAAGACCGCATTAATTCCTTGGTATTCTTTTCTATGGCCTTTCTACCTACATGGTTTTAAAGTCATTGTTTGTTGTTCAGCTTGTTTAGTTTCTTTGATAATACTTGAAATACATGTTCAAGTTTGTTGACAACGAGACAAGGATTTGCTGGCATTTGGCAAATCTGCGGTTCCTCTAACTCTCCTGGAGAAGAGAGAGTGATGGTCTCAGTCAAACTGGAGTGATGGTTCCTCGACCGTTTAGACTTCACCTGGTTAGCATAAGGCCAGGGCACAACTTCAAACGTTCACTCCCCAGAAGTTTTGTCCGTTGAACTAATGCTAAAAAATTGCAATATTTGTTGTAAAGTTCTGTCTCAAGTGGGAAGGAAGAGGATACTCCCTTTCCTCGTCTTTTGTTCCCGTTCTGGGACAAGGTTGTTCTGAAAACAGGCACTGGTCAAACCTCAGCATAGTAGCCCTCACTTATTTTCTCAAGCGTTTGAGGTCCATCGCGCCCTCCGGTCCATCATACCCACTCCTGCACGGGGTGTTTGTAGTAGGTCACGTGCTGTTGGACGTTTTTGTTCTTGAACTGGAAGATAGTATATACAAGGACCAGAATGCACAGTGAGAGGATGCATGGGATGACCACAGCGATTGCGTTTACAGTGCTGGGTACATCATTAATGGCAACCATGATGTCGACGTCATCGTGAGGGAGGTGACGGTCCTTGTTATTTTCTACTTCAGACTGATCACAGCCCATCCAGTCTTTGAGGATTGATTTGGGGTAACCTGGCTCCACCGTTAACTTCTGGTTATCGAACTTCCAATAATCCTTTCCTTTGTAAAAGTAGGTATAAACTAGAACAAAAAACAGATGAACAATTTATCAGTACATTTCCATAACCAGAATTCCACTATAGGTCAACAAACAGATAGTTCCGCCTTCTAAACTCACATCATTGATTGAGGCCCCATTCACACTAGTACGTTCTTGTTTTAAAACGGCATTTTAGAATGAAAATGATCCCCATTTACACTGGCGTTTCAGAAACAATCTCAGTTTACACAACCGAAAACACATGTCATGTGACCATTCATGCAGGTACAACCATTGATATGTATAGGTAGATTCCCTGTTGTTTAGATGTCTGCGTGCTTGGAGCGGTTAAATGGGGAATCTACCTATAGTTATCTATGGGTACAATAATGAGCATGATATTATTTGTTACACGGTCGTCAAGGATACGCAGTGCAAATGTGGGCAGCCACCATAATTTTCAAAAGTCTCAATTTTCAACCTCTAAAATGTAGTAGTGTAACTGATAGGCGTAATTGTAGCAAAAGTTATGCGTTTTAAAATGAAAATGTATTAGTGTAAACAGGACCTGAGAGAATGCTGCTGATGTAGATGCTCAAACAAAGAGAGAAATGTTTTGAAATGCCACTGACCCAGTGTTTGCTTATTTATAGTTAATTAATCTAGTAAATTGTTTTTACATTGAAAAATTAAACACTTCATTATCTGGAATCATTTGAGTAGTGTATTAATTTTATGATTGGAAATTTGCATAATTGTATGACTGGAATGAGTTATGAGTTAAATAGAAAATAAGTCATCGACTAGGGATGTAACGATGCACCCTGAGCTGGTTGAAAATCTCATACGGGATGATGAGATGTTAAACGCATCGCGATACAACCTCTGAGGGAAACTGACTGTCTTTAGAAAAGTTTAGATGGTATCTTCTTTTGACCTTGCCTGCGTATAATAGTATTCATAACTGCAGCGCTGCTTTGTTTACAGCGGCATCCAAGGGAAGACTATATTGCTGCTGTTCCATAAGCGCCACCTGCTGTCAGATAGTGAATTAGTTTTTTCAGGATTCAGCCCATCTGCAGATTTTGTTTCGTGCAGATGTTTTATGTTGTATAGTTTCACAAAACTAAAGTCGGGCCATTCTGTTTTTGCTTCAAATTATACATCTAATTTAGATAAAAAATTGCTCTTGCATCTTTGTTTGGATTGTGGTTAAAATACAGAGGTTGCCTCTAATTTTAAATGGAAAGAGCACAGGCAAATGTATTTATATTATTTGTGTTATTTATTTACTTGACTTGGGGTTTGTTTTGAAATTTCAGTTTAGTTTTGTTATTTGACATATTTCAATTTCACAAAAAAATGTGCAGCATTTTGTCCAAGCAATAGTAAAAGAACACCTTTTCATTTATAATGTCTTAAATCTCATTTTGTGAGATTTAATCTCTGATTGTGAAATCAGTATCGTGAGTCGAGTGAATCGTTACATCCCTATCGTTAACTGTCAAGCTAACGTTGTAAACAAACAGTTGTAAACATGAACCAATCATAGAAAGGAATTCAATATAGACCTTAATTAGCTCCGCCCCTTTTCAGCACTGTACTCTTTGTCTTTTGCCTTCCGTTTGTATTTCCACAGCATGAAGATAAGATCGTACAAATTTATGAATGAACTGCTTGTTTTAAAATCTTCCCAGTCTACTGACAGTTACTGTGTCATCAAACATTACAATGTACATGATAACTTTAGTTAACTCTACAATAAGTAAACCCACTTCGCCCGCTAATTACTCTTTATCAGCGATGCTATAGAGCTGCTGCAAAAAAACAGAAGTTCAAAGACAAATGTCTAAAGATAGCTGCGCACTTGTTTCTCTGACACAAGGTCAATAAGCAAATATTTGTCTTTACATGCAGGCAGAGATGCACGTCCTTTTCAGAAAGCTCATTTCATATTCATGATCACAAAAATAGCTGTCCTTGTAAACACTCAATGACACAGTATTTCAAAAAGTTGTTCCAGTGTTATACAATCCCCCAGAGAGCTGTCAGTCTGATTGCCAATGCCACATATACAGATGCATTCGAGGCACTCACAAACCGAACCTATACGAGCACAGACCCAGAACTAAACGTAAATACAGTGAATAAGCTTTAGACAGCAACCCCTGAGACTGTGATTGATGAAGTGCTCATCCTTCCTCTCTTACTTTCCCTGCTTTTACTCGCGATCTCGCCGAGCAAGACGTGCCAAATCCCTCTTGCAAAATGTGAGTGACAGAAAAATCATGAGCTACGGGCAAACCAAATAGTCCATATAACCCTCTTGGCTTCCCCATCTTGTGTCCAGGCCCAAGGCTCCATGTTGAGATGGAGGTTATGACATGACTCACAGAAAATATGATCATTCCTTCACTGGATAATACTCTAGAGAGGAGGAAAAATCTGCAATTATATGCAGCCACAGCACAAAAACTTGACTCTAGACTAGTGTGACACCATTCGACCTAACTGACACTAGCATCAACATCAGCCACAGAGCAAGTCTCAGGCTCAGTATCCACACTCAGTACTCAGTAGCCCATTTTGGTTTCTGTAGTGATACTTTCATTTGGATTATTTACAAATCCACACTTTATTGTCATTTTAGTCATATATTCAATATTTTGCTGGCAATACAACATGAACCAACATATGGAATACTATAATGTTTTTATCAAATATTTTATATAGTTTATTAAATATTTCATTTAAAAAAAAAATTGCATAAAAATGTATTTATATATTTATTTACAAATTGTACATTTTAAAATGTTTGTAATTTTGTATATTTTAAATATAAATATTTAAATAATATTGTTTTATCAAATATTTTATTAAAATAAAATGTCACTCAACATAAATTTATCCTGTATTTAATTTCTTTCTAGTATTTTCAAGTCGTTTCAGTTTTTTTTTACAAAAAAAGCAGAGCGAATACATTAGCACTTGCATACATATTCAAAGCTTTGAAAAGCTATTTATATCTAATATTGATTTTAGCTATATTGCCTAGTCATAGTATCACTTTAAAGAAATTAAACCACATTCCCTCTTCAGTACCTTTCAATGTTTTCCAATAATTTAGACATTATGTTCCCTGCATTAAAACATTGAGGGTCATATGATCCATTATATTAGCTCTCTACCGTAAATATAATATCACATAATACAGTATCTTGCTACAGTCAGCTGCCATTTTGCTATATTTGTAATCATGCATTGATTGTGACAGTGAATTTTAATACCCAATAGTTGTGTCTGTGTTTTCCTCCAGACCCTGTGTCTATCAGATCACCACTGAGGATGAACCGGAGCCCAAACAGTCCCTGTGTCAACACAATAATATAGCAGCGACTGCACCAAACAAACACTAATCAATTACTCTACAAGAATGAGTGGAACACAAGACCTCAGCGCATTTACTTCTATTACCTACACAATAAAATAAGTATGCTGCGATAGATGAACACTTTGTCGAAATAGCAGCAGCAGATAATACATGCAATCCATAGTTCAATGCATTCATAATAATCTGAATAAACCATTCTTCCTCCAAGTCATTTCAATCATGCTTACCGTTCCCAAGCAACACCGCATTAATATTAAATATGCGGTTTCAGGTGTGCATTTATTGGTATTTTAAATCTGCTTTGAATTCAATTCATCCAGTGACAACTATTCATTTTATTAAGCTTCGCTGATTATAATAGCTGTTGCACTGCAGTGCACTACAGATTAGACCAGTACTTCTCCAGATTGAAGCTCAACCAATTTGAACTCCTCAAACCAGAGGGAAGCGGTCAGATCAAATGCCCACCGATCACAGGGCTGATCGCCACATTAAATATTGATCGGTTATTGGAACCTCGAGGACTCACATCCTTCTCGACTGATGAACGCTCCTTGTGGTGCATCAGGGATGCCCTTCCAGATGCTGATGGGTTTGGGATAGCCTGGGTCAGCCGTACGCTTCTCCTCATTGTAACGCCAGTACTGGTCTCCCTTGAAGAAGTAGGTTTTGCCCACAGGTTCCCAGCGTAAGGCTGTGTCGATGCCATCATGGGGCAGATAGCTGCCCAGCTCTACCAGGCTGTGAGGATACCCGGGCTCTGCTGTAACCTCCTTGAAGACCCAGTATTTATCCCCTAGAATCAAAACAGCAGTAGATAAGGTCCAAATTAAATGGGTTATATTGAATTATGTTATCGCATAATGAAACAATGTGCTTATCTACGCCACATGTTTGGATATAGAAGACTATTTTCACCAAGGAATAATACAATAAAAATTGCAACATTTTATAAAACAATTCAGCCTGTTTTCCCTCTTAATTCTGTGTTTATCTATCACAATTCTGTCTTTTTTTCTTTAAGGTATAAAGTCTGCATTTTGAGATATAAACTATATAAAATGTAAGAATTGTGACAAGCTTGTTTCCTCTAAGGAGTAAGGATAAATAAAAAAGGTAATTGCCACTTTTTATCAATTCTGACTTTTTTTCTACTGCGAGATATAAACTAAATATAAGTAATTCTGAGCAAAAAGTCAGATATAAAGTCTGAATTGTGACAAGCTGGAGTAGGAAGTAAAAAATATTTTGTATAATTTATTCTATTATTGCTATTTATTCTTGCAGTTTATATCTCACTTTCCTGCAACTATCAATTATTTTTCTTAGAATTGTAAGAAAAAAAGTCTGAACTGTAAGATAGATACAGTTACCTTTAAAAAATTGATGGATGGATGGATGAATGGATAGATTATTCCATCTTCTCCATAACTGGATCATCATTTGATTAATTATATGTACTATGATCACTATGTCTTAGTATTTCATCTTTTTATTTAGATATTTTTTTGTTGCATAAATTGTGATTGTGCACTGAATTTTGCAAATAAAATACAGCCTATAATGAGTCTAATCTTGTTTGAAATGCATTATTTCAGCTCAGACAGCACTTAGGTAAACTACATCGTGTGTAGCTGGTGAATACGATGCTGAAATGCCAGCATGACTTGAGTTCATCAGCCCTTTATCTATTAATACTGATGTGCGTTCTCTGAGATAACCATAGGGCATCCTGCGAGCTTGTTTTCTCATGAAACATCACTCAGGGTATAAATATCTCACCCAACCTCTCCTTGCGCAGCAAGACTGAGCCGGGCTAATTTAATGAGAAAGAGAGGGGGTGAGGATGGCGAGATAGAGAGAGATCGTTTGAGGAGGGGAGCGAGGGAGGAACAGACAGAATAATAAAGTACTGAATGGATTCACTAAGACTGTCAGGCCCAATGAAGTATAAACACTATGGATAAATGCAGACCTTTCCTGAGATTATCCCACAATCCAACAGCATTTATCTAACCTTTAACTCAGTGTATCTAGGCTTGTATTAAAAAGGTACATAAAATGTACAAGTGCTGATCTAGAATTAGTCAAGCCTGAGCAAAATCTGGTGGTTTGAGTTGAAACTGATCCAGAGGCAACAGATGTTCAATGGATATGGCTTCTCTTTATTATCCAGGCCATATTCAGGTACTTCATTTTATGTCTTCGGGATGTATTTGGTATCAATTTATAGTTATGACAAAAGATGTTACAAAACAATCAGAGTTATTAAAACTAGCCTGAGGCTGAACTTTTCACATCAAGCAATAAAAACTGGGTAGTTTTGTTAATGCTTGTTTTTGATTAATGTCATAACATCTGTTGTACGGATAATAAATCTTACCTTTGAAGAACACAAATTTGCCATCTGATCTCTCGTAAGCAGCATCAATGCGAGGTAGACCCTTCCAGAACTGCTCTATCAACATGGGATAGCCTTCCTGAACTTTGTTGTTGCGCAAACGCCAGAACCAGCGATCCTGTGACGAGTAAAAGAGATTCTTTTGATCAATTACTGTATATCATTTAGATCTTCAACTAAGTCGATCTCAAGTACGGATGAATAATATTAAAAATCTGTCTAATATTGATAAGACATTTTATTATGATCTGCTTATATTAAGCATCTGTATTAAATACTGGAAAGAGAACTGATGCAACTCACCTTAAAAACAAACATCTCCCGTCGAAAGAAGGCCACAGTGTTGAAGTTGCCATCGCAGATATTGGGTTTTCCATTTCCGGGAGAGGACGGCCGACCTCCAGAGGGTGGGCGAGCGGGGCGATGCCGGTCGTGTTTCCTCTCAGAGGTGGGGTGTGTGCGTCGTGCAGGGAGAGTAGGAAGAGGTCGGGTGGGCTCCAGCATGGCTGTGGGAATACCTGTAGAGGAACAATGTTTATTCTTCTAAAAATACATTCAGCCATCCTGGCATCCAAAGTATATTCTATATTCTTTCTTAGCACGTTGAAAAAGATAATAGAGGTGATGGAGATGATAACTCTACCGTAGATTTTCTGGATCCCCTGAAGGTCATCTAGAGGCAGTTTGAAGTTGTGCGTGTCCATGTACTGGTAGAAAGGGGCCATGATGGCACTGGGGTCGTTGGAATGTTCCAGACCCAATGCGTGTCCCAACTCATGTACGGCCACCAGGAAAAGGTCATTGCCTGAAAGGTCAAACCATCTTTGAATCAGTACTAATCAGAACTCTATGTTGGATGAAAAATGTAACAGTATGGCATATACTGCATGAATAAGAATATGGAAGTAGGAGAATTACCAATGTAAAGCTTAAGGCTCTGCATATTTGATGTGCATTTTGTTAAAAATAGTCCGAAATAATAAGAGCTCCCATAGAAATTAATCAAATGCTGAATCAGCAGTGAATAAATGTGTTCATTCTATCATTATAGAAATAGTTCACTCATAGTTCAGCACACTTGGGATATATAAGTAATGTAAGTAAGCTACTTTTATAAGTAATAAGTAAGCTACTTTTATAGTGCTGATAGTTTGGTTTCTTTTGGAGCTTGACAGCGTCCATACTCATTTGCTTTCATTTTATAATGCATCTGGAAAATTGCATATGTACATGAATATTAATTTAAGAATCAACATAAAAGTTCAAAGTTATGTAAAAAGGTGTGGAAATCAATTCTGCTGTCTTCTAAAGCAAGGTGCAATCCTTTTTTTCCATTAGTTTAGAGAGGAACTGATGGTGACAGGAAATTGACAGGAATTTCCCAACGTTTTCCCAATACTAGCAATTGCTAGGAAAAAACTCTGAATTGTTATTTTACAACTCTTAATATTTCTTGCAATTGCAAGTTTGTATCCTGCAATTCTGACATTATAACTCATAATTGCAATAAATATAACATGACATGGTTCCAGTGATCCATGACCTTAGCCTGCTTGTCTTCAGCAAACTGTTTGCAGGCTTTCTTGTGCATCATCTTTAGAAGAGTCTTCCTACGACAGCTATGCAGACCAATTTGATGCAGTGTACGGCGTATGGTCTGAGCACTGACAGACTGACCCCCCACCCCTTCAATCTCTGCAGCAATGCTGGCAGCACTCATACGTCTATTTCCCAAACACAACCTCTGAATATGACGCTGAGCACGTGCACTCAACTTCTTTGGTCGACCATGGCGAGGCCTGTTCTGAGTGGAACCTGTCCTGTTAAACGGCTGTATGGTCTTGGCCACCGTGCTGCTGCTCAGTTTCAAGGTCTTGGAAATCTTTTTATTGCCTACACCATCTTTATGTAGAACAACAATTCTTTTTTTCAGATCCTCAGAGAGTTATTTGCCATGAGGTGCCATGTTGAACGTCCAGTGACCAGTATGAGAGAGTGAAAGCGATAACACCAAATTTAACAAACCTGCTCCCCATTCACTTCTGAGACCTTGTAACACTAATGAGTCACATGACACCGGGGAGAGAAAATGGCTAATTGGGCCCAATTTGAACATTTTTACTTAGGGGTGTACTCACTTTTGTGGGCAGCGGTTTAGACATTAATGGCTGAGTGTTGAGTTATTTTGAGGGGACAGTAAATGTTCACTGTTATACAAGCTGTACACTTACTACTTTACATTGTAGCAAAGTGTCATTTCTTCAGTGTTGTCACATGAAAATATATAATAAAATATTTACACAAATGTGAGGGGTGTACTAACTACTGTGAGATACTGTATATAGTGCACATATATATGCTCTGGATATAAGATTGGATTGGTGGTGTTGTTGTTTTTTATCAATTTTGCCCTATTTAGTTCTTCGCTTATGTAGACAGGTAAAAAGCAATGTTTCTACCCAGAATCCTAAAGGAACATCTTGTGCATGGGCTGTAAGTGTACACTAATACTAGAACACGAGTCAGTCTAGATTGACATGCTCAGATCTTTGGAAACTCAGAAAGGGATGTGACACCATATCACTCAAATCACAGAAATAGCCTGATCTGTTGGTTGGCGTCTCTTGGTGCTACAAGTATCAGATGGCTCACAAAGTGTCTTGTACATTTTGTTACAGACTGCTTTCCCTTTCTTAGAGGATCTCTTGGCCAAAGCCCTTCTCCTTTATCCTTTATCCAATTTAACTGTGTATTTCATTCCCCGTCTCTTTGAAAAGAAATAGAGTTTGTGTTCAGTTGATGAGAGTGTCATTGTGAATAAATGAAATATTAAATCTACATCAGCCGCTGAAGATAAATACATCTACCGATTGTTGTAAACCACTTACTTCTGATCTGTATCCACTAGTGCTCATAAGATGTATAGAGAAATAGATCTGTAAAGAAATGCGTGTGTGCCACAGATTCTGTGGTCTATAAAGCGTGTACTTGAACTGCTGACACTGCAGTACACAAGCAAAGATAACACAGCAAATGTGCAGCACGCAGGCACGGCTGATGCAAGTGAAGAAAGAACATAATGCTCTGTTTCTTTATGTTTCCCCTGCGGTATCTACTGATGCTCCTCAGCTCCCTGCTCCAGTTTACCACTGGAGAAGCTCCCAAAAGATTTGCCTCTACACATCTGACTGATCTTTCTATCTATAGCTGCAGAACATTCGAAAACCCAGCCATCCTCTTAAATCATGCATCTAAGCCATCCATTTAATCTAACGCTTCCCTACTAAATAAATAAAAACATACATTTACATGAATGTAAATTCAAAATAGACCCATAAAATAAAACTCAAATGACCATGTCAGAGATTGTGAGACCAGACAAGCCAGGTCAATCCTTCTATATTAAACCATTATCATTCATCATTAAATAGATCCACACAAAATACAACATAATATAAATAAACATTAAATAATAAAATCAAGTGTAATATAATATGAAAAAATATTACTATGTCAGAGATTATGAGACCAGACATGTTAGGTCAATTATTCTATATTAAGCCATTACCATGCTTGATTAAAGAAAATTCAATTCATACACGGAAATTAAACAATTAAAAATGAAACCTTAAACGGGTACAAACAAATCTAAATAAAATAGATCATAAAATTGAGCCACAAAACATTTAATAAGTAATTATTTATGTAATTATTACATTAAATTATTCATTAATGTATTAATTATTATTACAAATAATATAAAGAAAAATCAAATAAAATATTATAAAATTAATTTAAAACTGTATATATTACTTATCTATATATTACTAGGTCTTTATGCTTGATTAAATTAAAATATATAAATTCACATCCATGTAAATTGATCATTAAATAGAAACACAAAAATTACAAAATAAAATACAATTCAAACAAAAATTGTATACATTTAAACAATAAAAAAAACTCTTTATGAGTCCAAACATCTTAGGTCAATCATTCTATATCAGCCACTGTCAAAAGACATCCTAATATTAGTAAGTAATGCTATGATCAAATACAATTGGAAGCTAAATGCTATAAAAATAAAATAAAAAGATTTTAGCATTACAGCACCACATTTACCGTCGTGATTGGCGTTTCCTAACGTCCAGGGCTCATCAGAGTCGAAGTGTGTGTCTCCGCCAATTCCAGGACCGGGGAAATATGCGTGAGCTAAAAAACCTCCCTCTCCATCAAAAGGAGAACTGTCACCATGGAAACCAGAGGCAAAGAAGATCATGATGTCCGCCTCTTTACCCTCGTTCTTGATCTCAGAGTAGGCCACTTCCTGAAAGGTCAGCGGGGTCACTGTCTGCCAGACGTCGAAGGCCTGGCGAATGGCACCCTTGGTGTCTTTCTCGCCCACTTTGGGGGTGAAATTATGTATGCTGGAAACAGGAAGAGAAGGAAGAACATTGGGAAAAAATCCTAAATACTTTATATTGTGTAACTTGATATTAATTACTTAATTAAAATGAAATATTACATGGAATAATGCATAGAAATAATGCTTTTAAAATGTTCCTGTGGCTCAAACATGGCAAAACCTGATGACAAAATGTACATTTTCAAAATACTGCATCTGCTACATGCATACAATTTAAAGTGAAGTGCAAAAAAGAAAATTAAAATGGTGAAAAACAAAACAAATATACACATTTAATATATGGCAACATTAGCAACTAACTTTAAGTTGAAGTACTAAAAGTACTGAAATAAAATAAATTAAATCTAAATACAAATATTAAAAACTAATGACAAAAGCACAAAACAAAATTACAAAAACTTTTAATTTAAAAATATAAAAATCAAAGCTAATTCTAAATTTGAATAGTGCTATAATAATATACATTTACATAACATTTAGTCATTTTGCAGACGCTTTTATCCAAAGCGACTTACATAATTCTAATTGCACTGGATATTATTTTCCATATCACGTTTCCTATGACAGCATGCAGTGCATCAAGCTGCTCTATCATTGCCGTGTGTTTGAAAATGTTCTTTCAATATGAATCTGATCCACAATAAACTAAAGCGAATGCTGTTTGAGTTCACAGCGCTGCGCTGTTACATAAGAATTAATCTGCATAAAAAATGTCCTTGAATATAGGTCAAAAGTTAAACCAGGCCAGACACCTAAGACAGAAGCAGATGGTTGTCTCTGGCACACACAAGTGAGAACATCACATGACGATCCAGAGACTTGACATGAAGAAAAGTCTGCCACAGACCATGCTAACAAAACATATAATCCCTCTAAATGCCTGTCTCCTAGAAAGACAGTGTATGTATATAATATAAAACTATTATTAAATAGCCTATATATAGGCTATTTGTTGCTTCAAGGTGACAGGGCTCAGTAACCAACAACCTAATTTGACAGATGGCAAGATCTGCTATTACTTCTTATCGATGGTTAGTCAGTTTACATGTCAGGCAGATGTACGAGCTTCAGTGGGCACTTCCTGATGGGAGTAAACTGCGGGTCGTGATTTTAATGCACATGAAAACTCAGCGATGATGATGCGTACTGGGCATGGTGATAAAAACATTCAGGGCTTTTCTGAAAACATTCAGGGCTTCAGCCCCCTTAGCGCCGCCCCTGTATACATATATATTACATCTATATATATTAGTTATATTACATATGATTTGTTTATACATTAACATACATTAAACATTATACATTTAGTTATTTTATTCTATATAATTTCATTATAAAAGGTAGTTTTAGGTTCCAGACAGACATATAAAAAATGTATTAATATGTTGAGTGGATTTTGGGAGACATAGCAACAAAAAAAACACTCAAACTTTCATCAACTATTCCTCTTCCTTCCTGACCTGCAGCATTCCTTGCTTTTTTTCTCTCTCTCACTCTCTCTCACTCTCACTCTCTCTCTCTCTCTCTCTCTCTCTCTCTCTCTCTCTCTCTCTCTCTCTCTCTCTCTCTCTCTCTCTCTCTCTCTCTCTCTCTCTCTCTCTCTCTCTCTCTCTCTCTCTCTCTCTCTCTCTCTCTCTCTCTCTCTCTCTCTCTCTCTCTCTCTCTCTCTCTCTCCCTCCCTCCCATCAGGCAGAAAACAAAAGCTTCTTTTAGCATTTTTAAGGTTGGAGGAAAGCATTTCAGCAACGTCTGTCTGGAACATTATGTAAACGGCATGTGTTCCAAAATGTACGCACACGTGTCAATGCGATATGCACTAAAATAATTAAAGATGAGGGTACAAATATACTCCACAGGCTGGCTTCAGCGAGATCCCTAATGGGCCGCCATTAAAGAGAATCACATCACTTGAGGTGCATAGGGAGTTTCTGGAACGCTTCCCTGTAATCATGTACAATGGTCATTCATCTATAGAGAGTAAACACAGTTTTTGTAGGTTCCTCAGGTGCAATATTCAGTGAATATGTATCAGTCTGCTTTACCTGTATGTGATCTTTTTCTCCCTCCATTTCTGTCCAGTGAGGGCATAGCGTTTATTTCTCCTCCGTCGGCTGATGTGAGGGTGATCTGGGACTCCACACCGAGGTTTTCTCATCCACCTTAAAACATGTAGATAATGAATACACCAGAAGACACCAAACAACTGTCAGAGAAAACTCTAACACTATGTTTACAATCAAATATTTGAAATGTAGTGCTCAAATCATATGCAATACCAACAAGACCAAAAACATTCATTTTCATGTTTAGTTTACACAAGAATATGTTTTTATAAACTATATAGCAATTTAATATATAATATTTTATATAATGTCTAAAATAAAATAAAATACATAAACATTAAACACTGCATTGGGAAATTGTTATAACATTTAAGGCATTTTAAGAAACATTCAGGCACTAAGAAAAACAGTGCTGCAGGGATGAAGTATTTTGTAGGCCAAATGCAGAAATGATTTAGCTTTTTAGCACTTGTGTTTCCATCACCCTGAAGTCAGTGGTTTTTTTGAATGGGTTTGGGTTAAATGTCTGAAATAAGCTCTGGTTAACACAAGTTTTATGCAGTGATGCAACTAGCACTGGTAGGTCACATGACAACGAAAACATGGCGAATGTAGTATGTCCAGATTACATTCATACTACACACATTTATACTATAGAACGCACACTTTTAGTGGTTGTGAAGTAATTACTTATTTTTAAAAAGTACCTACTCAAGAGAGTATGTGATTTCAGATGCAGCCCATGGTTCAGTGGCTTTTATTTGTCTTCCTAAATAACCATTAGTCTCTCTGCTGCCCCCATCAGCTCTGGAGCATTCATTAGTTCCTGCCGTTTAACTTGTGTGCAGTATGACAAATTGATGTCCTCTGAAAATTGTGGCGTCTGAGGTAAGTTATCCTTTAATTTTAGTGCATAATCACTCGATCTAAGCGCAAGACATGGCTGGTCATTTGATCTCAATGAGCATGTGACTTTAAACACTACTGTTCATCTTATTAATCAAAGACACAGTATTGATGTAGTATATGCTCTTTAGCAGCTATATTGCCCGTTCATGAGTTTTCATGCAGTAAAGAAGGTTGTTACTAACTCGATGGTGGTTTGATCAAGCACTCCCGTCACTGGAATACCATAGAAGCGCTGCATGGCAGCGACCGCCGACTGCATGGCTTTCTCCGATCGCAGGTCCGATGTCCGGATGTCATGAGGGAGCAGGTAGCCATAGTTCTTCAGCCATGTCTACAAAGAAAGAGACGTTTCATTAAAAACTAAATTCAGGGTTATCATAGTTAACTAAAACTAAAAACTATTTTTTTTTATTCATTACTTAAAATAATAAAATGTAAAATTGTAACTGAAACATTTCATTTTCATTTAGTTAAATGCACTTAGATGTAGGGCCTACTAAAATAACTAAAAGTAAATAAAAAATTACTAAAAACTATACAGACATATTTAAAATAATAAAAAATGACAAAAACAATTACTAAAAATTTAACTAAATTTGAATGAAAAAAAATCAAAATATTAATAAACCTAATACTTTCTCTATAGTAATAAAATAACACAGACTAAAGGACATTACATACTGATGCCAATGATTGAAGTATATCTATAAATATATCTAGAATGTGAAGAAAAATGCAAAAGGCGATTTTCTGAAACCATCTTGATAGCAATTAATCAGCATCAAAACTGCAGAAGATGACTATGGTGAAAAAATGCAGCTTTTTGGATATTTGACAGACCTTAAAATTACATCTTAAAATATCATATTTAAAAAAAATGAAAACAAAAGCAGCACTATAAAGTTTTAGGTTCAAAGAGGAGTTATTTGTAGGGTTATTAATCATATATGCAATTCCAGTGTGTTTTTTATGCTGGTGCGCAGAAATTACGCACTTCACCTTTAAATATGAGCGAACAAAGGGAGAAAGCACAAACTGTATCAATAAACCGATTCCGTCTAGGTCAACCACCTCATATAAACTCTATTTGTTCTCAAAGCTCGGTTCATTTAGCATGCTCCATGATCTCAACATATTTAACAGCACAAAAATAAAACTGAACTTATATAGAGCATCCCCATCCTCATCCTCTCATTCCCTCGTCTCAGCCTCCTCTCTCGGCTTTCATCTCTCCCTGCGGACGGCCAGAGTGGAGAACTAGTAAGCAAAGCCCTCATTTTAAAGCACTGCACACATGAAGAGGGGCTCTTTAATTGAGCTCATGGCTTAGAGTCCATTTTCAGCATGAATATTTTAATGCTGGAGTTTCTAGTCCTTTCCTTCTCAGCATGAAGCAGGATCATCACAAACAGTGAGTCAATGCTTCAAATGGAAATCAATCCTTAGGCCGCTACACGCACCGCACTGCTTCTATATCCGAAAGAGCCATGTAAAGTTCATTAGAATTAAAAATAGTGCTCTCTTGATTTGCAAATCAACCACATCTGCTGTATAAATGTCTCTTTTATTATTCTCAAATGTCATTTCAATATTAAATTACACCATAAAGTGCTAGAACATGAAACAAAAAATCATCAGTGTATCAATCAGCCAACAATAGCAACTCCCAAAAATCTAACTAGAACTGCTTAGAAAAACTATGATATTGTAGCTAGTTTTTCATGGAACTGCACCAATTAAATATGAAAATCTAGTTCTGCAATATTTAATTTAAGTTTTCATAAGATTTTAAACCAACACCAACAACATCATACTCTTTACTGTTGAAACGCAGCAATAAAGCATCTCTCTATATGAATATAATGCAGTCGTACAACACCAGCATTATTGTGCATATTCAGAATGCTGAAATGCAAACTTGCACCAGTGAGTACACCCTTCTATGACATGGCTGGCTCAGCCTCCATGGTAACAGAGGCTCTGCACGGCCCCCTGGGAAATCGTACCCATTAAATAATTCACCAACGCTGTTACTGGTGCCGTCATTATAGAATGGCATACAGTGAAGTCTGAAACCAGCACTAGACCCAACAATACATGTCTCATCCACTTTGATAAATCAATGAAGGCTGTGAGATCTGAAGAACACAAAAGGACTGTGACAGTTCAGCCCCGTGAATAATAAGCCTTATTTAAGCCGCAGGACTATTTCCGTTCCGGTACTTTGTAGGAATCTGTGAAATTTCTCTGGAAGTATAAATTATAAATTGTTCTTGTGAACTGCACAGACGTCACGGATGGATAATCTACTTAAATTGATAGAGCACAATAATTGACTCACGTCGTTCCAAACCTCCATGACTTTCTTTCTTTTGTGGGACATAAAGGGAGAAACGTTATAGAATATACTTGCCACTCCTCTTCATACTGTATATAACAAACGTTATTGGGGATAGAAGCTACAAAATGACACAAAAAGCACCATTAAAGTCATCCACACTTATAACGTACCATTTTGGGGTAGAACATATATTCCTCAACATTTCTTCTTTTATGTTCCACGGAAAAATGAAAGTCATAAAGCTTGGGTGATAAATGATAACAGATTTTTTTTGTTGGCCTGCTAGGGTTAAAGGAATAGTTCCAAGTACATGACAATTTGCTAAATATAGTTTTTCTACTTTGCATGGTAAGCAATTATGCATGCAATACACAGATGACCAATTTTTTGCTGATATGTGAAGTGCACAAACAAAGTACACTTTGCAGCATCATGCATCCCACAATGCAATGCACCCGACAGCACTTCCAATTCTAATGTGATGAATTTTCATCACTTTCTTTACTTTTTTGATTGTATTGGTAATGAAGAGTTTGATTAGATATTGTTTTTATTATTTCTGAGCCAATAGATGTCTTTGGCTGAATTAATCATGCAATGTTATGAGGTCATGTAGCATTGTTGGCAAATTAAATTGCATTCTGTTTCAACATTGTTTTTTAAAGAATATAGTATAAAATTACACAGCAGTATGTACAGTACAGTACAGTACTCAATAAGCTACTTCTCCATTCCAAACACAGCCAAGCCACTTTGAACAGCTGTCCCTGAAACTTGAAATCCTTTCGTCTCTGCTGCCAGGTGGCATGGAGTGATGATATTCTACCTTCATGAGCAGCGTGAGGTAACAGTTCTCCATGCGCTCGCTCGCCAAACAGATCAGATGAATTTCTAGTAGCAACACACCAGACTTTGTTTAGCATTTGGTGGGAAATAATACCTAACATCTATCTATTGGGTTCAAAACAAGCCAAGTTCTATGTACAGCATCTATGACTTGCGGTCGATTACCACATAAAATAATGCCAACGTAACCCTCCGTTTGTAAAATGTAGTAAATCACATGTGCTGTAATGCACTTACAATGGAAGTCAATGGGACAAGACATTCTGGAGGGTTTAAAGCTGAAATGTGGAGTTTGTTAAAACACTTGTCAATAATCATTTGACCTAGAAAAAAATTGTTTTTGAGCAGTAATATTTCAACAAAATTGTGCCATTAAAAATCAAATAAATGCTGTTATTTTAAACATTCTATTAATAAAAGAATTCAGAAACAATCCATCATGAAAATATGAATCTGCACAGCTGTTTTTAACATTGATAATAAGAACTGTTTCTCGAGCAGCAAATTGGAATGATTTCTGTAGGACACTAAAGACTGGAGTAATCACAGGAATAAATTGCATTTTAAAATATATAACAATAGAAAATTGTTATTTTAAATTGTTATTTTTGATCAAATAAATTCAGCATTGGAGAACATAAAAGTCTTAAAACATTAAACAATCTTACCAAACCCAAACTGAAAAAAACAGTTGATTACTTAAAAAGCTTCTGTTCTGTTCTAATGGCACACACGATGAAATACTTTAACACCGGTAAACAGTGCATGGATAAGACGTCTGCATCTGACTCAAATTACACTGGCTTGTTCTGCTGAAACAGCACTATGTTTGCCTGCGAGACTATCCAGAGCTCAATAACGCCTGATTACCTCATCATGATATGCTGTGTGACGTTTCATGTGTTTTACCTCAAATAAACAATCTGATTCTCCGCTGTGTGCTTACAAGTAGAATCAACCATCAGTCCATCTCCTAGAATTTAAAGGGGATTTTTTTTATCCAAATCTTTGTGCCAACATATTTTTTCATAACTATTTTCACCTTTTCTCAAATCCTTATAAATAGACTGTTTTTGATATCATGCCAAACGCGAAAAAAAAAAAAACCAGTGAACTCCACTCCGTCTGCTTTGTTGTTGGATGACTAGTAGACTAATTGGCTAATCAGAAAACAATCGATGCTGAAATGTGCTGCATAAACTGTTAAGATCAGACTGAAATTATGAGGTACATTGTTAAAAGACTTTGTAGAGTGGCATTATACAGATAATATTACAAAGCAGGTATGGTATCAAGCATGCACTTACTGCAGTGTTACTCTGACATTATTACTGGCTGTAAAAATGTGATCACAGCCCATGTAATTGGCCTCTTTGAAACACAAGATGTTCAGGTCGTTGGAGTCTCCTTTCTCATAAGTGTGTGCTAATGAGCAGGGAGTCACAAAAGCAGTTGGGCCTTCCATAGAGAGGACGGTGTGTGCGTTTAGTTTGAGGATGTGCGGGGCATTGATCGGGTGGTTTTTGATGACTTTTGATATCTTGTGTTTTGGAGAGAAACCGCATGTCACATCATCAGTGGAATCAATGAAGGTTCAGCTCCTCGCAGTGGTGCACCGATAGAAGAGGGGGGAGAATTTAGTGCAAATGACACATTGAGCCATGGTGCTCGTGAGTTTGAGGCACATGTCATTTCCTGCTCTTTTCTTATCAATATCATTTCCTGTTCTCTCTCCGTTGTTCAATAAATAAAAGAGGAGAAGAGGCCAGAGATGAACTGAACAGTGTTGGAATTACAGCTGCACAATAAATCAAAATTAATTTATGATATTGCTTAGTGTGATTATTGAATCCCAAAGGCTGCAGTTAAAGACATATATGCAAAGTAAACTCGTGATCTAGTGTTTCAATACATGCACACAAACTCATTCTGCATTTACTGTAAATCTGGGTCTAACGTGCATCTGAGAACGCAACATGTGCCAACCATCTTCTCAAACTTACAAACCGGAGTTTCAGACAAAATAAAAGATTGATTGATTAAAGTGTGAAAATGAACAACTTAAGACAACAATATAAAAAACAAGCCATAAATATTAGTATTGTGTTTAAAAATTCCACTGTACAATAAAATTATTATTATAATTGTATGTTTCTTAAATACAGTGAAATATAAAAAAATGAAAAAAAAAATGAATAAGAATCATACAGTTGTAATGTAAAATAAAATAATTATATTTTTCTTAAATACACATTTTACGGTGGAATTTATTTGTACTTTATTATTTCTTATTTATTTCATATTTTTATTTAAAAACAGTAATCATATTAAAATATAACATTTATTAAATAATTACATTGTTGTTATTATTTTGCAGTCATGTTGATATAATCAAATTTTTATATAAAATATAAACAATAAAAAATAAAATAAAATGTATTTTAAATTGCAATCCCAATTTTGATCAGAAAAAACATAACGAGATTCTTCTTCCCCAGTCCTATTAGCGGTCAACAAACATGCTCTTACACATCTGGTTTGTGTAAAACATAATAACAGTGCTAGAGCCTTGGCTTAGCCATGGCGGGTCACATGAGTTCAAGTCTGACTCGCATCATTTCCCAGCATTCCCTGTCTTTTCATGACTGTTCTATGAATACAAGTGGCACGAGGGCCAAACAAATCATGATAATGACAGTACTGGAGAGAGAAACGGACAGAGAGGGAGAAGACGAAGAAGAAAAAGACAAAGGCAGCGGCAGCGAGACAAACAGAGCAAGACAGAGGAGAGAGACGAGGATGTGGACGGGGAGGAGAGAGGAGAGGTGGAGTGATGGAGAGAGACGAGGATGTGGACGGGGAGGAGAGAGACGAGGAGTGATGGAGAGAGACGAGGATGTGGACGGGGAGGAGAGAGACGAGGAGTGATGGAGAGAGACGAGGATGTGGACGGGGAGGAGAGAGGAGAGGAGGAGTGATGGAGAGAGACGAGGATGTGGACGGGGAGGAGAGAGGAGAGGTGGAGTGATGGAGAGAGGAAGATGAGAGCGTACAGTAGATGGAGACGTGGGGGAGGGGAACGAGACAAAGACCGAGAGGAGAGCTGCCGCTTGTGTTCATATCAAACGAAAAGATACAGATCAAACGCTTTAAAACCACAATGATAAGAGCTGCAATAACAGTTATTACAATAATGTAGCCATAATAGTCTAAAATCCATTATTAGCTGCACAGCAAATATGAGCAAGCAAGTTAGACACATACTGTATACACTTAAGCTTACTTTTAAAAAGAGCACTTTTTACAGAAATAATATATTTAATGTAAAGTTTTTGGACACTTAATTGCATGTTATTTTTAATATTTTTGGAAGTTGTAAATAAAAAAAATATATTGTAATGTGTTTTACAAAAAAAATACTATTTCAAAATATATAAAAACGAATTATTACTCGCTGTTTCTTTGTAATGTATTGCAAAATTTACCAGCAATTTCGGAGTTAAAATTGCTTCTACACCATTTTTTCAGTTTAGTTGAGCTTAATAAGCTGTGCTAATTTTTTCCTTTATTTACGTAAGTAGGACTTAAGTACATCTTTATAATTTAATCTTTATATATATAATACAATCTTTATAAGTTTTGTCAGGACAGTTATGTAATAAAAATGAAGGTTTAGTGTTAGTATTCATTCAAATGCCTAACACTAATTATAAGCACTAGTAATCATGATGTGGCTTTTCACAAGTTATGAGGAAGCTGACATGTCAACACACTACATAACACAGCACAGCCCAATAAACGGGGATAAATAGCACGACAAAGGCAATGCACCATTCAATTTCAATTCAAGTGGTGATACCAGCGCAGTCTTTGTGTGAACTAATTAGGTTTTTCTCTGGCTTTGTGATTTTTTTCCCTCTTTCTTTTAATTTCTCCCTCAGCATGTGGTCTCCTGAAGAGACATATTCAGGACGAATTGATTTGTATGTGAGGAAACTGTGCCATCCTTATTTAGTTCCCTGCATGCATTGCAAAGTCAGGGCGAGGACTGCACATACTAGCAGAACGAACGAACACAAAGAAAAACAACGTTCTACAGCTTCTTATTGCGCTACAACAGTAAACAGAATATTTAATAAAGAAAACCATGTCTTAATCCTACAGGAAACAGAAAAAATACCATAATACTGTCAAGAGAGAACAAAACAAACATAAAAAACAGAACAATAGCTTCCTTCACAGTTTCCACCGCATGCGATTCACTAGAGACCGGAGCAGTGTTCAGCAGGATCCTGAAGTGTGTGTTTCAGTGAATACTTCACACACTTCAGAGGCTCTGACACGCTTTAACATCCTTTAGAGGGTACAGCCGCCCAAATACATATCTCACAGTCAGAGACAGACACAAAGTAGGGCAAGCAAATATTACACTTCCTTTTCCACACAGCCAACGCTTCTTTTGTTTTCAACCTTTACTAAAAGTACTGTAGCGTTACCATAGTGCAATGATGGTAACAGATAGTAATCCTTATGCTACTCTGATATATTGCCTATGATATTGTATGATTAATCCTCCAAGGAAATAAATCATTATACATGACAAAATAAGTATGATTTTAATTGTGATTTAAGTGTTTGTAAGATGTCTAATACTCTAAATAATATTCTATGAAATGTGGTATTTTTTTATTAATTTAAAAAATATTTGTTATTGTTAACTGTAATATATTATATATATATATATAGAGAGAGAGAGAGAGAGAGTTGTGTATTTATATTAGAAAAACATGATTAATTACTTTCAGCATATCTGACACAATCTGAAACATAAATCTTCATTAAATGAGTTCTTCATTAAATCTCCTGAGCTCTGCAAGGCCAGACTCTAAGCCAAAACATTTTCCTCTCAAATACCGTGATAAATGATTTATTGAAACAAAACGATAATAAAGGTACCCAGCATGCTTCACAATCCGTCTAGATAAATCTCCATTTGTAAAATGAAGCTTTTCAACAATCTGAATGAATTTCCTCACAATGCTCCCGAGTCCCTATTGTACAGTAAATGTGTGCAGTTCCTTACAGGAAGCAACCGCTGAGCATTTATGTTCAAATCCAACAAACTGGTGGGGCTTAACTGCTCCTGTGGCTAAAATTAAACTGTCAGATGGAGACAGTGATCTAAACTCGCTGGGCTGCAGCTTCTCAGACTCTGAGACATGAAGGTGAAGAGGTTTCGTATCTCCACACGGCTAGACACATATAGAGAAATCAATTGATAGTCCAGGAACGGAAGTAAATCAGATTGGAAATCCTGCACGACTCAATATAGAGCCAAACCACCAAATGACCAAAAGCTCCAGTACGCCTTCTATAAAGCTGTATTAAACATGAAACAAAAAAGCTAAGAACAAGAGCAAACTGTAGAATGAGTCCTTGAACCTCAAAAATGCTTAGGTTTTGTTTTTTATGTCTTTTTGATTAGATTAGACACGGGGATTCCTCTAATGTACAGACTAAGTGGTTCAATATCACAGGCTGACAGCATCTACAAAGAAGAGATTTAGTCTTTTTTATTTTAAAAATACAATTTTCACCTAAGAAAGATACTTCTATGCAACTGCTATGTGTTTCCAAAACAAGTCTGATTGCTGAGAAAAAAAGTAATATCAAAGTTTAACATATATCATTATTGTCAATATGATGCATGCATTGCCTTCTCTTTGCCCTGTGAACTCTGTCCTATGCAGATTACAGCTGCATGTCATCCATTAAAACAGGTGTCAAATGGAGACGGCACACTAAGGACATCAGTCCAAGTCATCCACACCGTGTCAAACTACATTTATAAAAGAGAACTGACATTCTAAAGCAGCATCCAAATAACAGACTTCAGACTACATTCAAGTCATCTCAAAGAGTGAAGATCTTTGTTTAAAATGAACACCAAACAGCATTTGCTAACATTTTACTTCAGGATTGTAACAGAGGATATTTAAGAATAAAAAGCACAGCAGGATTTTATTAACTGGTAAATTGTGTTGATGTTTGAAGTCATACTACTGTATCAGCATATGAAACCATGTTATTCATTTTAGCCAACATTCAAAGAATATGTATTACATAAGAACCTGCTATTTCAGTATCATTGAGTTACTATTAAATTTTATCTATATTTTTATGTTTTTTAATATTCTGAAGTTTGAGCATTTCTGATGTTTGGACATTTTTATGCAATTTTAAAATGTTTATATAGTTTTTAGCTATTTTTATATACTTTAGTAACTTCATAGTCATTTGTAGTTATTTTTGTACATAAACTAGCTGAAATAAAATCAGTTTACGTTTTTTATATTTAATTTTATTTCAGTTAATTTTATTTAATTTCAAGCAACAAATAATTTGTATAGGTTGCATAGAAACCCTGATTAGGAAAACTGTTATATGTTTCAAAAAGCTTAAATAAAACTAAATATAAAGATGAAAAAATTAACTTAAAAAAACTTAAATGAAAATTAGAAATGTTACTTTGATGACTAGCTGAAATAAAAAAGGTACTAAGATTGACATAAAAAGAAAAACAGAAAGCTAAATAGAAAAGTTTTAAAATGTATAAAAATGACAAACGCATATAGCAAAATTACTAAACCTTAAAGTGTTTTATAGAGAAAACTGAATTTAGTTTGCATCACTGTAAAGCTGCTTTGAAACAATGTATAAAGCGCTCTATAAATTAAGGTAAAAATTTAAATTATTATTAAATAATACTGCAGTAAAGCACACATGGAAAATACTACAGTGCACTGTGCAGTACTTCAATATTTTCCAGGGACACTACTGTACTCAAAGCATAAATACTAAGTCAGCTCTAAGGCAACAGTCCAAGACTAGTATCGACTCACTGCATGACTCGCTTAGAAGTGAGTCGAAAAACATCCAGAGGCTACAGTATTATCATCATCATCATCATCATTACCATCTCCCTCAACAGCAGCTCCACCCGGTTCTTTCTCATTAACCTGCTCCAGCAGAGGAACAGACGCTTGGCCAGAACTAAATATGACCAGTGCTACAAATAGCCTGTTTACAGCTTGGTAATAGTTCACACAAATCAACCAAACTGAAGATATTTAGTCTCGTGAAGCTGAATGTAGTCTGAGATAGGAAGATATCATCTATATACAGTAATATGGTCTAATCTGATGTCAGAGTCTTAAAAGATTAATATCTGAAAACAGAATGAGCAGTTAACTGGATCATCATGATCATATTACCTCATATTGATGGGATACTGACATTGAAACCTCTTCACCATTTTCAATACCTAGCAGAAACCTTCACTTAAATATCAGTGTATTTGTCTATGCACATTAGGCACTATCACAAATATTATGATTGCAATTTACAAATTAGTTCATGATGCCGAATAATGCGTAGCCTGATAATTGTGTACAAACTAAATTTGATCACATTGTTTTGTAGGTAATTAATCAAGGTAAATTGATTTTGTGCTTAAATTGTGTAATATAACCACAAGAATCAGTATATATTATTATGTGCAATCATACTAAAGCTCCTGCTGTAAGAAACTGAGGGTTAAACACTCCTGCATGTGAACAGAACGTGAACTGAAAAACAGTCTCTTATAAATCTATAATGTTGCCATTTTGGCATTAAAACTAAAAGATTTAGGTTTAATTTATAATGCATTTGTCTTTTCATGCATGATGTTCTTTCAAGTCTTAAATTGGTTACAAAGCAACAATGACACGCTGTTTATCTCAAGATTTGTGCAATTTAATCCACTTTATTTACATAATAGCCTTTTATATATAGCAAAATCAACCTCTCGTCAAGCAATCTGCTCCATAAAGAAATGCTTTATCTTTAAAAATTGTGACAGACATAACGGTAAGATCTCTATTCACCAAGTAACCCACTGCCACAACAAAGCTGAATCCAGCAGCTCTGGCTCGCTTCAAAAGCGTCCCTGCCTTTCCCATCAATTATGGAGGAAGCTATATTTGGAAGACGCACGAAAACAGTGGCTGCACATCTAAACAAAAGCATTACTATAAATGCAGCCTGTCTATATATAACAGAAGCATTCAAAACAGCTCTTGGCATTTCCTAAGGAAAATGATTGTGCTATCTTAACTCAAGGTCTTTGTTCTGATTTTGCTCAATAAATGCATGTTTCTTGAACAGGATCAGTTCAGCTCTAACATTGCTCTAGAGCATGAAGGCTTGAACGTGTTGCCCTCAACTAAGACAAAAGATATATAGGGTATAATAAGGGAATGCGTGTGCTGTGAGTGGCACAATGAAATTATCCTATTACTGGCAACCTGATAATGGCTTCAGTGTGCTGTATTTCCAGGAAGAGCTAACATAATGTCTTAATGTCTGTCTGGGGCCGATTATAAGGCAAAATGGAGCTGAGAGAAATATAAGAATTCATTCACATGGGGATTATTCGGATGCATTGCTGCACTAACAGTATCACAAATGCATTTAAAAGATTGTAAATAATACATATCAAGATTAGTACTATTTTCAAATATGGTGAATGTATTCAGATGTGGGTTCATTGTTATTGTTGCAAATGTGTTTTACCTGTAATGTCACAAATAAATAAATACAAATATAGAAAACAATGTTGCTTAGATATGGTAAATGTATTCACATGTGCATGGTTTGGTTGCATTGTTATTGTTGCATTTTTACACTAACAATAATGCCACAAAAATAACAAATTATGATAAATAATACAACAAAATTTGTGCTACTGTTTTCGAATATTTCGATGCTAGACGTGTATGGTTTGGGTGCATTGTTATTGTTTTACCTGTATTGCCATACTTATTTACGATGTTTGTTCATTTGTACGAATCTAAAAATATCAAGTATATTTATTTAATGGTGGTTATTAGCTATTATTTTACAAGATTTTAAAATAAACGTATTGCATTGCTTGTTCATTTGACTTATTTATGCATCCCTCAATCATTATTTATTTACCATGTTTGACCTACTTCAGCTAATAAATCGATCTGAATATAATTAATGTTATCTGCGCGCTATAACGCATCCGTGTGGTGATGCTCAATGGAACAGGTCGCTTGCACGCGCAGCCAGCTGAGGAGAGGATGGTGGACGTCATATCTCTCCACGTACCTCAACAATGAAGGTCCTCTCTTCTCCACAAACAGACACGACCCAGAAGAGGATGTGGAAATAGCATGTTTTCCAACAGAACCCCGGGAGTCCCGTCTTTCTCCCCCTGGCTCCCACCCCCGCCATGACTGTCCCCGAATTCCCCCCACTGTCCGCCGTTGATTTCCAGGCTTGTTTCTTGTGTTTGCTCTTTCTTATTTCAGAACAATATCGAGCGTCCTATATTCCTGATGGTGCTGTGAGCGTTTCTTCTCAGTCGAGCGTTAAATTCGCAAAGCCATTTTGTGTCGCGTCTTCTCAGGGTGCTGCGTTGAAATGATGCTGCGCCGCTGATGCGCTCGAGCGAATGCAGCACCGTCCGCGCGCACATACCCACGCGGAGGTCCGACTCTTGAGCGAATCGGTTCTTTTGAACCGTTTGTTCAACGAGTCGTTTATTAAAACAAATGACAACTACTTTCACCCATCTTCCACAAAGAAGGATTTCGAACGATAAAGAAAAGAAACAATTCCTTTTGGCGGGTTTTATTAGCCTACTTTTGAGGAATATTTAGATAGAAAATGGGTTATTTTTGCATTTACGCCCTCAATCAAATGGGTAATTCTTTATGTTTTTTTTTTTACGGATATAATATAAAAATATATTTTCTATAACACAAATATGAGAAATATATATTTTTTAATCTCTAAAGTTTAACAAAAATGACGTTTTACAGGCGGCATAAATGCAAAACAGTAGTAACGAATTAGGCTAATTGATTCAGTATTGAGTTTAGATTACTTCATTAACCACCTATATCATTCTTCATGTGCAGTTCAGTTCATCAAGTAATTCGCTCGAGGTTGTGTGGCGATGTTTTGATTCACTAAAAAGAGCCACTCGTTCAGGAATCGAACCACATGCGCTTCCTGTTTTTGATTCAATATTAGAATATGGAGCTTGTTGTAGTTGCTTGTTGCTGGTCTTGAAAGTTTTTGTGTCACTCAAGTACTGTTTCTTTAAGCTTGTTTCTTAAAAATACAGAAAGAAAGTCAGATTTACTCAGCTTTTGCACTCAGATATTTCAATTTACTTCAGTTAGGACCAAGTAAAATCCACTATATGAAATGTGAATAAGTGCTCAAATAGAGTTTACACAAAATTATTTAACTTAATTTAAGACATTTTACCTGATTCAAACTGACTCCATGAATCAAATTTGAACGATTCTTTTAAAGTAATAGATTAAAATGATCACATACCGTATTGACCCGAATATAAGACATTTGGAACCATTGTCTCGGTGGTTTTTATTTTGGAAATACATCTTTTCGGCTACCTGTTATTTTGATGGTATATCAAAAAGTATATTTTTTTGTGATTGTTTGTACATTCTACCAGTTTTTACCATACTTTCAAAACAAAAATTAAAGTAGGAAAATATGCATTTATGAAAATAATGTAAGAATTGTTTTTCTTTTTTTCTCAGTAAAACACAGAATTTGTTTTTTAAAAGGGCTTTTTCCAAATGGCACATTTGGAAAAATGGGGGTCGTCTTATAGCTTATAGCCTAATCAGGGTCGTCTTATATTCGGGTCAACACGGTAATAGCCTGCTTCTTTATCAAAAGTATAACTACTTTTATTTACATGTATAAATACATGCACAAGCATCTGGCATTCATGTTAACATTCAGAACATGTCATATAAGTAGATTTCATTGGGTTGAAGAGCTAGCTACTTCAAATAGCAGAAGCCTAATATCGCAGAGCTAATTAAGGCATATGATGCAAATCAATTGAAATGCTATTAAACTCACTAGCCATGGCCATTTGTATGCACACATTCATCTCTTGAGACAAAAATCATTCTTTGTAATTTGCTCTACGTCAGTTGTTGCATGGGCTTGTGTTATTCAGGAACCTTGATTAGCTGATGCAGCGATGCAGGAAATTATGTTCATGATCCAAGCCACCATCTCAAAGGATCACAGCAGGTTTGGAGTTCTTCTGAGGGAAGGATCACAGCCCCGAGGAACGGGAAGTCAGAGAGATGGCTCTGTATCTGGGTCACAGCGTGCAGAAGCTCTTCTCTACGCTGTGACAGTCATGGGATGGAAGCCAGAGCATCCAAGATGAGCAGCAGGGGAGGTCTCTCCATCTGGAGCTGTGTGAAGGCAGTCAGACACACACTTTAATGTGAGGTGTGTGTGTTCTTTTGTCTTTTAAGAAACAATATCTTTTTTATATGCTACAATTTATCTAGTAACTCGACAGATGCAGTTCTGATCGACTACATTTGTGGCTCAACATGTTATGCTTTCTTATCGTTGTCCTGTGCAGATATACAAATGCGTTCGGATCCCACTGTGTAGATATTTATCATATAAAATACATGCACAGTATGTTTTCAAATATATGGATATCAGATTTATTTTAAAATGATTGATAATCTAAAAATGTTTGTAAATATTTTGAATTAGATTTTATTTTACATTTGTTTTATTTTAATTTGAAAGTTTTAGTAATTTATTAAGCTTTCAGTTTATTTAGTTTCAGTCATTTAAGTACTTGAATGAGAAATATTGCCTTGGCAAATTGATATAGTTTGGTAATATTTTGTATGATTACATTTTAATATTTTTTTATTTTACTTTTGATTTTAGTTAAAGTGATTAACTAAAAGTAATTCTGTTGTGCATTATTGTCATTTTTATTAGTTTTTTGACATTTGTCTATATCATTTGTTAAATTATTTTTTTATATATTTATATAATTATTATTTAATTTTTATTCTATTCGATTCTATTTTATTTCAGTTCTTGTTCTAGTAACAAAAAGGCTTTTTGTGATTTAGATTTAGTAAACGATAGTAATTAAAACCGTAATCATGGTCAAATAAAACAGTAAAACATTATGCAGGGAACATCAGATTGGGTTAATAGTAAAAAATTAAAAATCATGTTTATGCATTGTTTTTTATCATTATTATTATTATTTGGGGTGCTTAATATGTAGGCTGATATGTAGCATATTAAAATACCTCTACTAGTGAAGCTACAATGAAGTCATCGTGGAGTGCTGATAAAACACTGAACCACCCTGAACAGTGATTCTCAGACACACTGACCAACACTTTTCACCCACTCACCATCCAACACGGCATCTGCAGAGAGAGAGAGAGAGAGAGAGAGAGAGAGAGAGAGAGAGAGAGAGAGAGAGAGACAGAGAGAGAGAGAGAGAGAGAGAGAGAGAGAGAGTCTGTGTGTGGAGACGGGCCGACACAAGCAGAGCTGGAGAGCCAGAGAGCTCAGACTGTGTTCTCACTGCACAGAGAGAGAGAGAGAGAGAGAGAGAGAGAGAGAGAGACAGAGAGAGAGAGAGAGAGAGAGTGTGTGTGTGTGTGTGTGTGTGTGTGTGTGTGTGTGTGTGTGTGTGTGTGTGTGTGTGTGTGTGTGTGTGTGTGTGTGTGTGTGACTGTGTGACTGTGTGACAGTGTGTGTGTGTGTGTGTGTGTGTGACTGTGTGACTGTGTGACAGTGTGTGTGTGTGTGTGTGTGTGTGTGGAGACGGGCCGACACAAGCAGAGCTGGAGAGCCAGATAGCTCAGACTGTGTTCTCAAATTAGCATTGTGTTGCAGGTCATGTGCTACTTTTACAGTCTGAGTTTCATAACAGTTTCTTTGTTGTTCAGTGAAAGGTTGATTTGCAATGACCACTTTAGACACTTTTGCACTGAATAAGTCTGGTTATAGAGTGTAGCTAAATGATCAACTTATTTTAAAAGACTTATTTTACATTATTTTTATTTTACAACTATTTTTAAGTTACATTAATAGAGACAAAAGACTGGTAGTCATGGAAATATGTCCACTTGTTTATTATATTATATTATATTTAGTGCTGTCAAATGATTAATCGCATCCAAAAGTTGACATAATATATGTATGTGTGCTGTGTATATGTATATATAACACATGTATATATTTCAGAAAAGCATTTATTTGTATTTTTCCAATTTCCATTCAATGATTTGTAATACTTTTAGCTTTAAAACTAGTTAACGATAGCAACACTGAACAACTTAAATTATGACGCATTTGACTTTTTAAAATGCAACACTTTCCAAAACAAAAGCATTATTAGCATCCCTCATCGGCGTGCCTTTCTTGATACCGAAGCATTCAGAAATAAACAAAAGGTTGGGGCTGGTATCACTGCTGACATTTAAGAAAGGTCACCATTATGCTGAAAGGGCAGTTAAACATATAACGTATATTCAGAAGCAGTCATGAAAGCATAAAACAGAAAGAATCAGCTAGAAGGCATTCAGAAGGTATATTACCTTTTCATATAACCATTTCAATGGTTCATACAACTCATTACATATTCCAGCCCAATGGCATGTGTATGCAATGAGAGACATGACTCAACACGACAAATGGGATCAATCAACGGATTCAGGACCCCTACGTCCGGATGCACTTCAAACACTTAACAATGTTTGTGCGATGACGAACCTGGCCTTGGTCGAGCAGTTAAATGCATTTGGTGTGTATATTGGTGAGTCATCTTTGGTCTGGGAGACATTAAGCTGATTTCATGTTCCAAAACATTCGGAGTGAAAACTAATCAAGCCCATCTTCTATTCCTGTTTTGCTTTTGGGCTCTTAAAGGTCATTGGGAGCTGCAACGCTGTCCATCATCAGCAGATCTGTCAGTCTTATGATGCTTATTGTTCCAGATAAATCAAAGTTTGCTTGCAATCCACCTTTAAATGAAGGAAATCTCCAATACACTCCCTTGGCAATGTTTAATGCTGTAGTTTTGAGAACTAAGTTGTCTCAAGACTGCTGGTGTGCACATATGCTACAATCCTACCTAATCCTG
The DNA here is from genome assembly GCA_027564155.1 of Gymnocypris eckloni scoliostomus. Lineage (NCBI taxonomy): Eukaryota > Metazoa > Chordata > Actinopteri > Cypriniformes > Cyprinidae > Gymnocypris > Gymnocypris eckloni. Next base: position 22,221,028 of record CM050419.1, on the reverse strand, counting down.
CTTTTCAACTAAGCCATCAACAGCTTCGGAGGAGGTCTGGGAAAACTAACCTTATCCTCTGATCTGTATGTTCCCATAAGAGTCTACATATTTCTTGGAAATATCACACTTTAAAATAACTCACTCCCTCTTCCTTCACCTTGCTCCACTTTTATCACAATTTAAAATAACTTTTCTTTTAATATATTATAAAATTTAATTTATTCCTCTGATGCAAAGCCGAATTTTCAGCATCTTTACGCCAGTATTCCGCATCACATCTGATCCTTCAGAAATTATTCTAATATGCAGATTTGCTGCTCAAGAGACATTTATTCAATTTATTTATTCAATAACATTTCTTGTTATTTTTAATGTAAACAGTTGTGCTGCTGACTATTTTAATTGAAACATAATTTTCTTTGACACTCAAATTAGGCTGTTGATTCATTAAATGGATATTTCACCCAAAAAAATTCAATTCTGTCATGAGTTACGCACCCTTGTAAAACAGTTTCTGGTCCCTATGGAAGTCAATGGAAGTCAATGGCTACCAGCGACTCAGGTTATCATTCTTCACAATCTTTTTTTGTTGTCAACAGAAGAAAGGAAATTATACAGCTTTAGAACAACTTGAGGGTGAGTAAATGATGACAGTGTGTGTCTGTCTGTCTGTCTGTCTGTCTGTCTGTCTGTCTGTCTGTCTGTCTGTCTGTCTGTCTGTCTGTCTGTGTCTGTGTGTGTGTGTGTGTGCGCGTGCGTCTGTCTGTGTGTCTGTGTGTGTGTGTGTGTGTGTGTGTGTGTGTGTGTGTGTGTGTGTGTGTGTGTGTACTTTCTCAAAGTTTCATGGTTGCAGCTCTATGTTGCAACCCCCCCCCAAAAAATACAAATAAATACATAAATAAAAAATACACTGGATGTTGAGGACAAATTCTCTTTCCATAAGGCAACAGTGCCACCTTTGTTCAAGCAGGTAAATAAGTCATAGCATAGCCTACACAAGAGACTCATGTAAGTGGAAACAATTTAGATTTGATGGCCTCTCAAGCACCAAGTTAATCTATAACGTGTTTCTTATTCTGGCATGGATTCAGCTCAAATGACATATAGGTTTAAGACTTAAAGCATGCCAGAGCAAGCACAGTCAGTTTGAGCCCCGCCTCGAGAGAGTTTGCAGCTTTCAGCACAGATTAAACAGTGCCTGTGGCATATTATCTAAAGTAAACCACCAACTGCTATATCTCTGTATCAATCACACAAAACACATCCGCTCATATTTAGAAAATAAACATTTTGATTTGATGATTGTTAATAATTATATATATATATACACACACACACACACACACACACACACACACACACACACACACACACACACACACACACACACACACACAGTATCTCACAGTAGTGAGTACACCCCTCACATTTTTGTAAATATTTTATTATATATTTTCATGTGACAACACTGAAGAAATTACACTTTGCTACAATGTAAAGTAGTGAGTGTACAGCTTGTATAACAGTGAACATTTTCTGTCCCCTCAAAATAACTCAACACACAGCCATGTGTGTCTAAACCGCTGCCCACAAAAGTGAGTACACCCGTCACATACACACCACACACACACACACATATATATTGTTGTCACAATAAAATAAAATAAACTATTATGTAAATATAATTTAAAAATATTTTATTTTATTTAGATTTTAAGACCATAAAGAGTTTTTATTTCATTTTATTTTATATATAATACGGTCTTGTACTTTTAATCAACGAATTGAAGGCAGCACAATAATGTTTCCATTATAAATATATTATAAATATTTTATTTAATAGTTAATTTAAATTCTGTCACATTACAACAAAACAAAGAAAGAAGATTTTGTGAGAGTCACTTCTCTACTTGAACTAATAAATAAATAATATTTAAAAAATTCACTTTATTAGACTAAAGACCCTAAGTAACTATCCATTGTGAGCCAAATATCAGTGTGCATTATTCAAATGAAACAAAAGCGTTGGAGCATCACAGAACAATTATTCTCAGAACAAATGAATCATCTTGGCACATATGAATCATAAATGAATGAATGCTCTCATGTACTGTGAGACTGTACCAGTTCTCGCTCTACAGTTTGCTGACAAGCCTGCATTATCACCAGAGGCTGATTCTCTCTCTCTCTTTATCTCTCTCTCTCTCTCTCTCTCTCTCTCTCTCTCTCTCTCTCTCTCTCTCTCTCAATTTCAATTTAAGTGTGCTTTCTCTCTCTCTCTCTCTCTCCTCTCTCTCTCTCTCTGTGTGTCTGTCTGTCTCTCTCTCTCTCTCTCTCTCTCTCTCTCTCTTTCTGTGTGTGTCTCTCTCTCTCTCTCTCTCTCTCTCTCTCTCTCTCTCTCTGTGTGTGTGTCTCTCTCTCTTTCTCTCTCTCTTTCTGTGTGTCTCTCTCTCTGTTTCTCTCTCTTTCTCTCTCTCTCTCTCTCTCTCTCTCTCTCTCTCTCAGACAGCGGCCCACTGTTCAAACACTCAGATATCTGGCACAGGCTCAGCCACATACTTCTGCCAAAAACACCTTAAAATGTCATCTACTTGTTTCACATCACATTTTTGAATAAGAATTGCAAAAAAACCTTTATCCCAGTAACATTTCAGAGCTCTCAGACTCCTTTTGGAGTGCACAGACTGTAACCAGACATATTAGGGAAGTGGATGTGGCCATCGGAAAAGACCTGTCAGGCTTTGACTCACGCTGTCTCCTGTGGCTTTGATGTTTGTTAAAGAGGAGACTTGGGAAAAAAAGGTCTTTGTCATTGATGCTATAGTCAATACTAGCAAAACATGCATTTTGATTTAATCTAATTTATGCCTCTGTTAGAGTCAAATGTGTCCAAACCTTTGACTGGGATAAAATTAAATAAAAGATTGAAGCTAAATACAGTATAAAATAATAATAATAAAAAAATGAAAGCAATCTTTCCTTTTACCTTTAAACTACTAGCAGCAACATTCAGTAAACGTATTGAAAATGCCAGTGTCAATCTCTTATTGAACATGTCAAACATCTTTGCGTTTGAGTATTTGTGTGGTTAAAGGCAGTAAGGAAATCATACCACCTTAAAATAGAGTAAACTATTTGTTGTGACCCATTGAAAAACAATGTTCTGAGTTCCGAGTAAGAAAGGGAGGAGATCTGGCAAAGAAAGCAAAGAACAAAACACCTCTCGACACTCTGTCAACATGGCTTGGTATGATGCAGTGATGGATTTACATAATACCATAAACCAGTCAGAAGATTGAAACCAGTCCATCTACACTCATAAAGAGTGTCTTTGCTGTATTCAAAGGTTAAACCAAATCAAAGCTGAACCTGCCTCAGCTGAACACAGTCCTCAAGTCACAGACAAGGATGTGAACAAGAAATTAAAATGGACACCGTTTACATTAATTCATGTGACAGATGTTGTTGCAGATAAAAAAAAAGTGAAATGATCTTTTATCAAAGTGCTCTGCTTCTAAAACGATTCTTCTGACATAGTAGAGAAGACAATGTTAACCAATAGTTAAACGGCTTAGATATTATTTCAGACTAATGATAATGGTGGTAATATAGACTTTCTGAAAGCTTTCCAATAGTTTACAGTAAATTAAAGCTTAAACATTTCATTAATATAAAAAAACTAAATTAAAGTTTAATTTGAACTAGAATTGAAACAGAATTGGCTCAACCAATGGCGCAAAACTGATATTTTTGAGCAAAGTTTTAATTAGCGTTATTGTATTAATACATTTTTTATTAAATTCCAAATTGACCCTTCGCAAAGACCCGCCCCCTTTGTTACGTTGCTGTGTATGACAAGTCATGGCCCTCTCACACCATACAGTGAAAAATACACCGCGGAGCAAAGAGAAAACTAACAACGCACCGACAGAACAGGTTACTTTAGCTATGAAAGTCTCAGCTTTCAAATTTTTCATTTAGTAAGAAGTTCAAATCAAAAAAAACGGCGTTTTGTGGCTCTTTAATCAATGTGTCGTGACAGATCGCTGTAGTGCCTCAGTTAAAGCAACACGTGAAGCGGTCATCTCTTCCTCTTTACTATTTATAACGCAAAATATACATGGATGAACATAAGAAGGTATCTTCTTTCAACCGCGCAAAGACGTTAATACACACTCTTTTTCAAGTTCAAGTCTACTGATGTTAATCTACTCTCCTGTCTGGTTTATCTGTCAATCAAACTCCCTGAGAAGGGTCACTCTTAAAAATATACGTTCCAAAGAGGATTTTCACAGTGATGCCATAGAAGAACCATTTTGAGGAAACTTTCGATGAGCAGTTCTAAAAAGAATAAGTCTAAAGAACATTTTAATAAACTGAAGAACTTTTCCCATTATAAAGAACCATTTGTGGAGTGGAAAGAATCCATGAATGTTAAAAGTCAATAAAGAAGCTGTATTTTTAAGAGTGAATGGTCAGGAAATGACACACTACAGCTTTAATGCTGCTTAACACTAATACAGGTTATGGAATAATAGCAAGTAACAAAAGATTTTAAAAGCATTACTACTGGGATGTGTTGAGTTGCTCTCAAGAGTGAACTTGATCTTCGGCCTCCACGTTCTGATGAATATTTCGGTTCCCAACAGGTGGAGACGTATGTAAACATGGCCTGATTCCTATAGGAACAAATACTCATCCTCCTCATGCAGACTCAATATTCATGATCCAATCCATTACTGCAATGGATACAAATCAGCTGATGTAAATTGCTTTATGCAACACATTTTGCTTCCATAAATCGTTTTTTCAGAAATACGCTCTTAAAAAATAAAGTGCTTCAAAAGGTTCTTCAAGCGATGCCATAGAAAAACTATTTTTGGTTCCACAAAGAACCATTCAAAGTTTATTTAAAGAACATCTCTTCCTTAGCTTTTTATAATCTGAAGAACCTTCTTTCACCACAAAGAAGCTTTTGTGAAACAGAAAGATCTTCAGATGTTTACGGTTCTTTATGGAACCATTTAGACAGAAAGCTTCTTCTATGGCATCGTGAAGCACCTTTATATTTAAGAGTGTAGGATATTTAACAGGAAAGAAAAATATTGTTGGGGTGAGACCTGAATAAACCCATCCAATAAATACATTTTAAAACATTATCCATTTTATTGATTGGCTCATTATCCAATAACCCATGTGTGGTTAGCAAAAAAGGAAAATTATTTCAGAAGATTGATTTTGATGAAAGATTATGAAGAATTTGTTTCTTTGGAATAACAAGCACCGATGATTTTCCCACAATAAAAGCAGGGACATGAATTTGGTCAGGTTCCTGAGCTCCTTCACATAAAAAGCTGTGAAGAGCTTTTCACAATAGGAACATTTTCACAAGGAAATATTCTGAATGCAAACCAACTCAACAGAGAAATAACACAATGAAGAGCATTTAGCGATCCTTTTATGTGGTTCAATCCAATATAATTTCACCACATGATGTAGTTCAGGATTCCTCTCAGGTAAGTTAGCGGTTAGAGGTTTGCTGTAACGCTACATGAGCGTCTCTTTGACTTTGAGAATGGTTAATGATGTGGGCCCAAGCTGAAACAAGACCATGAGGGTAAAGTTACTCTCCGGGACACTAACAGACAACAAAGCAGGTCAGCAGTTTGAAGCATGCAAATCCAGTCCGTCCTGCAAACTTCTGTACGAAACAAAGACACATTTAGACACCGTTTCCTTCCACAAAAACACCAACAGTGGCCTAAAAAAAGTATTTAGACACTTAAACCTAATAATACAATTATGTTTTGTGTTCAAATGATTTCTTCTAAAAACAAAAACCCTTGCATTCGGAGCAACCAGCTTGAGTCCACAAACCCTTCATAGCACTTTGAAAACACACACAAACACACTTCTCAAGAAACACATCACTTCCTGATAAACTTGACATCTTTCAGTTTCTGTAGCAATGGGAACCTATAATTATCTAAACCCCTCATTCCAGCATGAAATGACTTGTGATTTGGCCTAATGGTTTACAGCGACAGAGGAAGATGAGCGGTGAGTATTCATATAGACCTGATGAAGATTACATTCACGCCGGTCACGAGCAGAACGGGGATTGTAAACGTGAAGTGTTTCTGTAGAGGATCATGCAGAAAACTGCACTACTGTATCGAGTACGTGTTAAACAGGAATGTGGACGTTCTGGTCAGGCGAGGGCGTTCATGTACGTGGCATTGACAGGCGACTGTCCTCAGCTACTCTGAACTACTCTGTAAAGATGATTTTCTGTCACACTTTAGTTTGGGGAACAATTTTCACTAGGACTTTTCCCTCAATAAACTCTTAATGTGCTGCTTATTAACAACTGGTAAGGTACTTAAGTTTAGGTTTTCCTGTAGCTCAACTGGTAGAGCATGGCGTTAGCAACGCCAAGATCATGGGTTCGATTCCCAGGGAAAGCAAGATCTGATAAAAAATGTAGAAACTGTAACTTGAATGCAATGTAAGTCGCTTTGGATAAAAGCGTCTGCTAAATGCATAAATGTAAATGTAAATGTAAATGTAGGTATAAGGTAGGGTCTAAAATATTGTCAGGAAGAATAAGGCATTCATATGTGCTTAATAATCACTAATAAACTGCCAATAAGCTAGTATATGCGTTTAAAATAAATATATCTTAATTATAAAAAATTAGTTTTTTTAATCTGGTAATTTCACATTTAATTCACTTGTCATTTCTTTGTAATTATTTGTGAAATATACTAATAATTTTAAAGTCAACACCTTTTTTCAGTTTACAAGAAAATATTAAGTACATGCTGTAAAATAGTAAATGTATTCATTAGTAACATATACTGTTGTTTAATTTGATTATTTAAACATGGTTTTTAAAATTAAACTAAAAACAATTATAGCAAAGCACTTAGTTACTTAAGATGTTCAAGTACTAACATAAACAGTAAACTACAGTAAATCTATATTTAGGGGATGTTTTCTTTTAGAAAAACACCAGATTTTCTGCCATTCAAATAAAAAGGGTGTCAGGCAGGGTGATAGCATTTAAACACATTTTCACTAAATGCAACTAATAAAACATTTATAAAAACCACTTAACTAAACATTGATTCTGCAACAAAAAGCACCAGTAAAATTAAGATTGTATACATTATGGCTTTGAAATTATAATTCATTAACTAAACTGAAATGAATCAGGTCTCCGTGTTATGCTACATTACTTGCCATGACTGAAAGGTTAGTAATGTTACCATGTTTAGTCAGCAACTTCCCAAAATCTATGAATTTAAAAACATTTGACATATTTCCTCTATAAAACATGCTGTTTGTTACTACGCTGACAAAATCTGGCTTGTAAAACAGAAACTTTATTGATTTATGGTAGTCTTTGGTAACACTGTTGGAAAAGTCGCATGCAAAACATGACATGTAAAGATCTGCAGATGTAAAAGTGTTACACATCTAAAACTCCCAAACGGTTATGCTAATAGATCACATTTTATAATGTTTGATTTTCATATGTACATAGAAAAGTGAACAACAAATAAAAAAAGCAAACAACAAAACGCAAGCCGCCGGAAGGCAAACGCGCACTACGAAGGTGCACAAAAGAATACATGTTAAGGATCTGTATCTATTGTAGGCACTAACTGGGTGACTAGTAAAGCACTACATGCTCAAGGCCTTCTGAGAGGTGTTCAGCAGATGCATCGGCTGTTATTGGCTTGTGTAACAAAAGTTATCTGTAATCATGATCAAACATTTTAAATAATTGAACTGTAAAAGGATCTGCTCCTATCTAGCAGATATTTATGTTGATGTAGATATGATTTTCTCAGCCACTTTATGAAGGTATTTGGTGAACGAAGTTGATTCTGAACCAGTCCTACAAGAAAACTTCAACATATGAAGAGTGCATCTTCTTTTCAAGCTCACTTATTCACAGTATCTCCTAAAGCATTGGTCTTAAACTCAATTCCTGGAGGGCCTCAGCTCGGCACATATTAGCACCAACGCTAACCAAACACACTTGATCCAGCTAATCTAGGCCTTCAGGATCACTAGAGACTTCCAAGCAGGTGTTGGTTGGTTGGAACTAAACTAGAGATGTGGCCCTCCAGGAATTGAGTTTGAGACCACTGTCCTAAAGGCTTCTAGATTAAGAATGCGGTGGAGATTATATAGATCTGTAGCGAAGTCAAGTCAAACATGCATATAAAGAGACAACAAATGCATCAAATGCTAATTCAATGTAGGCTGTCGCAAACACTTCTACACACAAATTCACTTCATTAGCACTGGTAAATAACAAAAGGTGGAAAAGCTTACCTATCTAATAAAAATAACAATAATGTTTTCTTTGCAATTACTATTGCATCAGTCCATCGTGAGATGTGGCGAGTCTAGGCCTCACTGAATTAATACAGTACTTCATAGTTAAGCAGCTAATTGCAATGTTACCCAAAGTGCATTTTAGAGTCTCTTAATGCATGTCTTCGGTGACACGAGAATCACATTTTAGTACAAACACACGAGGAGGTTTGGAAGACTACACGCGTAACCTCCTCAATCATGCTGGCCGAGGGTAATACTCAGTGGCAGACGGAGCGGCTACATTTAAATCAACACCATCTGCGTTGTCAGCTAAGTGGCGGATAGAAGAAAAAACATCAAAAGTATAAAAATGCCCCATGAAGGAATGGTTTGTATGTACACTAGGTTTTACACACTACTAAAAATATTATGTACTGATACAAAGTACTAACGCTGCCTTCAAATCATGTAAGAAAGATCATATTTACAACATGAGCCACAACAATGCAGTAATCACTAGTGGGGAAACGTGGGGTTTTCTCTAAGCACAGACTTTCTGAATTTAGAGCCATGCAATAAAATACAAATAAAATGTATGTCTTGATACAAAAATGTGAGGAAAAGCTGATTTAGAAAATATTGTATGTACTGTGTGTTAGATGACTTGTCCAAACAAACATAATATAGAATAATATAAAATATATATTTTTTAAATAACCCAACAGACCTGCGAAACCAAACTACCTTTCAAATTTTCTGTCAAAAAAGTATTCTGATAATTAACATTAATACAATATAATATATAAAGAAATGTTATACAGGTGGGTATATTATGAATAACACAAATGTATAATTAATACATGTTTTAAATGTAAATAAGTAACTCTTTATGCTTTTGCACTATTACTATTGCTTCTTGTTTTTAAAAAATGCATCTCGTTTAAACTGATTTGAAAACATCATATTGTAAATATGATTTCCTAAACTTCCCAGAAGAACTTGCAGGCAGCGTTAGTACTAAGCATTTCGTTTTTATTACAAAGGTCATCCCTTTGCACAGTCCTAATAACAGCTATGTACAGAGTCGACCAGAAAGAAAGCTCAGTCCGGCCCAGCATTACTGAGGTATGTTGCTCTTTAGCTCAAAGCGACTGTATACCAGTTTGGATTTGTTCAACTTGTTGTAATTGTTCATAAGGTCCAACTTGCTGTGACCCAACGTCATACGTTTCTCGTCCCGCCGATGTATCCCTTTCTCCGGGCCCATCCTGTCTGTTGGCATGGGTCCTGGTGGAGGAGGACCTTGCATACTCTCTGGTTCGTTCTGAGAAAGATCTGGACCGCCAAACAGAGACGAATGAGTAGGAACCTTCTGGAACACGTAGGAGTCCTTTTCCTTTGAGCTGAACAAATCTGTGAACTTATTGATGAACGGGGAGGGAAGTCGAAGTTTGGAGGTGATCTTGTTGTCAGTTGGAGACTGTTGAGTCGGTGATGGAGGTTTTGGAGAAGTGTAGAGACCAATCGCCTGATTTTGGATGCCTGTCCAGGAATGTAATCCGTCGCTCCTAGTTTGGACCATTCCACACCAGCGGTTTGACCTAAGGAAGTGCGCTCGACCGCCTGACTTCCACTCGGAGAACCTCTCCTGACGTGGGGTCCTGAGGGCTTTTGAAGCACGGGACTCGTGACGCCCTTCCTGTCAGGAGGTTTTTGAGAGTTTTCGGGGTTCTTCTGGTCAACCGTGACTTTAACTTTAATAGATTTCATGCCTGGAGGAGCTGCTTTGATGCTGGAAACGCTGTCACTGGATTGGCTACTGGAGTGCTCCGAATACACTTGCTCCCTGCTGCCGTAGTCTGCAAGAAAGTCCAAGCCCAAGTTTGGTACCGGCATGTGGTAAGAGTAACCGGGCAGCCCTTCTTCATCTGGATTGTAGAATCGGTCTATTATTTGGGAATCTGCATACATGCAGCGGAATTCACGATCAAAGCAGTCTGTAACGCGGCCGGAGAAGTGCATTAGCATGTTGCTGTGAACCATGCCTGAAAGCCATGTAAAACTAGAGGAAAGAGGAGAGACAATTACATAGAAAATAAGAACATAAGATTATAAAAATATCCCATAGAGAAAAAGAGAATAATTCATGAAATATGAGCAGAACAAGTTTTTGTAAAATTGATCATAAAAACATTCTTGCATAAATCATTGCATTGTTGCTCAGAAATGTATTCGGTTTTATTTCATTTTGAAGCGGAGCCTAAAGTTTGTTTTGGAAAAATTCCATAATTTCCAGAAGATTTGACATAGACAATTAAATGTCACATCAATACAAATGGATTTATTTTCTATGAAACAGGAGCAGAACAAGTTTCTGAAAACCATTCTTGCATAAACCGTTGCATAGAAATGAATTCTGCTCGGGTTTCATAACTGAGGTTCAAAGATTCGGTCCTGCCAGTTTTATGGATGTTCAGGTGAAGTTCAAGCTAACCATCTGTTTATGGCATTATTCAAATATATTGCATAATATTGAAGTAAAAGAGCATGTGATAAGCTTTAGATCATCACGGTCTTTTCCGGTTTGTAGGTTAACTCTATAAAGTCTACAGCTACATATTTGAAATATGAATTTCTAGGGCTTGAAAAAGAACAAACTTTGCTGAAAAACCTGTTGTACACAATGTACTACTCTACATGCCTTCTGTTGTGGTATTTCCTGTGAAATCGAATAATTTAGATTTAAAGTAAACATGAATACATTCTATATTGTGTGATCTACATTATTTTCCATACGTTATTTTTAGAAAACCATGCTAAAACATGAGTAACATCAGGACGTTGAGGAATGTTATTTGTTCATCTCTCAATCATCATTGTATTGCATTAAATGTTTTGAAAGTACAGAGCATTAAATATCATCATACTAAGACATATTATTGAGAGATATATTTATATGGATTGTATGCAAGTCTGTTATAAAGACCTCACTGACTTGCATTACAAGCTGAATTTGATCTTATTTTTTGGTCATATGAATATCAGCAACAGCTAAAATTGTATAGTTTGGGCCTCTTAATAAAACTGAGGTGTTTTTTCCTCTTCAAGTATCAGACACATTTCTTCTATATCATAAATGAGCCATAAAAGCCTGATGCATCAAATATGATCCTCAACAATAAAACACATATGATAACTTTTCCCCCCCAGAATTTTTTAACTTGATCAAAAAGTTCAATAAACGGTTTCTTTAAAAAAAACTAAAACAATTATTTCATATGTCAGACTTTACAGGGTTAAAAGAGCACAAACGACTGAAAACTGTATCCCAGCATGCATCAATCTCAGTTAATAATTTCCTTCCTGGTGAAAGAGATCTAAAAATCTAATCTTAAATAGTTAGTGATACGTTTGCAATCAAGTTCGCATTGAACTGTATGGACTTCTAGTCAAACAACACTCTGTTGTCTCTATGATGTGGGCAAAGCCGGCTTTAACACATGGGTGTGGCCTCGCCCACTATCTACTGTGTGCTAACACGCACGAATTCATCCACGGGCCGCTATCAGTCACACTAACCCTGAACTAACAAGACAACTCCTTCACAAACTCATTCCTCCTAATAATCAGGAGCAGATCAGCCTGCAAGACTGAGATCGCTTGAAGGATCTTAACAAGCAAAATTGTTCAAAATCAACATAGTGCCTGCATAATTCATCAGTTTAACTAAACAAATCCATCAAATTAGCCACTGAGGCTTGAAAGCTGACTGCGCCGAGGCTAATGCTAAGGCAACACTGTCTCTGAGAACTGCAGAATCATCATGTTTTCATTGCTAAGTCTACAGATGTCTGCTGGAGCGCATGAGGTGCATGTCCCGTCATCTTCCTGCCAAAACGCTGCCAAGCGCTAAAATGATTTACATAACACAGAGTGATATGTGTGGCATGAGATAAGTCTGGACTGATCGGTATTTCAACATGAATAATTGAAATCCGCTGAATTCCTTCTGTCAAAAATGTGTGTTGCTTCGAGTGTAGTTGGCTTTGAAAAACTTGCTGTGACGTTACACAAACATACTGGTTAGCAGGTAAAGCATGTCTGGGGTCAGGTACACCCAGGTACAGCATTTTCTAAAAACTGGTTTATTGAAATAAAGCTGAAATTAAATTCTATGAAAAAATTATGTAAAAAACTTGTGAAAAAAAATTAAACATAGGGCACAATGTACAGTATTAATATTAAATTTAATTAAATTAATACTTTTTTTTTTTTACTGGTGTTATTCCTGCATTTTGAATTTAGTATCAAAATGTCCAATTACCAGTATTCTTTAACGATGTAGAATTACTTGGAAATTAAACTGGAAAATGGAAATAAATAAACCATTAAAACTGAACTAAATCTAAAACTGATATTAAAATAAATTAAACCAAAATTTAAAAACATACACAAACGAAAAATAAAAAGATATACTAAAATTACTGCTTTAATAAAATGATTAACTAATGCTTAATAGTCGTAGTCACATTTTAGTCATTGGAGTCTTTCGTAGTTTTAGGCGATGAAAAGTCATTGCATTTTTAGTCAAACTTCTGTTACCATCATTATTTTGGTAGCTATTTTATATGTAGTGTTCAGACAAAAATAGTCATTAATTCTTCTCTCTTCTACACACGATAGACATGCTGTGTGTATTTGAGCGCTGAGAACTGAAGAAGTGGAGCATGCGCGAGAGAGAGCTCTTCTATCAGCGTGATTCTGCCTATCCCTTCTTCACTAACTTTAAGTTAATCGACAATGAATTGTGATGTATGATCACTCAGTCCCTAACCCTTCGGGTGCTGAGGCCATTGTTTCAGATCGCTAGTTCACGTTTTGGTAGCCTATACGTCCACTGCGGCTGTCATACTGAGACTAGATTTAACACCTCTTATCCAATGACAGATGCACATTTTGAAAGACAAGACAGTTAACTTAGCCTATAGGATGCATTTTGAATGTCCGGTAGTCTTTAAATAACATTTTAGTCCCGTCTCATCTTAGTCACAGAAAAAATGTTCGTTGATCAATATTTTTGTCGTAGTCTTCGTCGACGAAATTAACACTGGTGTGTATTTATATATAAAAAATAATTATACACAATATACACAATATACACACACACACACACACACACACACACACATTAAGTAAACAAAAACTTTAATCGTGATAAATCGTTTGACGGCACTAATTAAAATTTAATATATTAATAAAAACTATAATAGTAAATAAAATAAATAAAATAAAAAAACACTGGTTTGGCACTGCACTAAACTATCAGTTTATACAGATTTTTGCTGTTAATTCATATACTTCATCTCAAATCAGCCCTTTATAGATTAACTTTGTAACCAGTCAACATCATTTTAACACTGTGCTAAAACTTGGTCATCATTTAAGTAAAATGATTCTTAAAGCACCATTTACATTTACATTTATGCATTTAGCAGACGCTTTTATCCAAAGCGACTTACAGTACATCAGGTTATACATTTTTTGTCAGTATGTGTGTTCCCTGGGAATCGAACCCACAACCTCTGCGCTACTAACACAATGCTCTACCACTGAGCCACAGGATCATTTAAAGTATCTCATTAAATTACTAAGATTTACAGTATTAAACACAAATCCAGTACTTATACTATTTTGAACAATTATGATTACATAACAGGATTTTAAAAACTAAATTACACAATGCATAAACAACATGATTAACATACCTATATGATCCAGATATGACTTCCTCACAGTCAATGATCATGAATTTTTCTTGAACCTGACCTGTGAATTTCTTCCCACTTTTGGTGCAATACGTGTCTCCACACACACTTCTTATCCGCATTTTCTGAAATAAAGCAGCATTAAATAAATGTTAATTAATCATTAGGTTAAAAACACAAAGAGTGTATTTTGAATGCAATTGGAATCAGAGTTCTGGACTGTTAAACCAATATTAATATTAGCACCAGAATAAAAAGCTGTTTTGTTTGGACAAAAATGCTTTTGAAATGTGTGCTCATTCATCTTGACATTTGCTTTTGATGTAAATGACATAACAGACGTATTTAAGGAAACTTACATAAGACTTATGTTTAGAGTTGACTGACAGATGTATTCATATACAAATCTGAGAACACCCATGAACACTTTCTTAAGACTCATAAGAACTTGTGAGCTGGACCACACCATGATTTATGAACGCGTCAGACTTACACTCAAGTGTGAATTCTGGACGTCCAGTTCTGAGCACATGTCCAAAAAATAGCTGAGATTCTTCTCGTCCAGTAGAATATACACTGGAACCCGGCGCTTGTTGGAGGCCTCCATTAGATCACAGAACAAGTCGACGTCTGTAAAAATATCCATGACTACAGCAATAACCTGTGGGGGCATGCATTCAAATAAACCACAAAGTGTAAACACTCATCACTAATTACTTTATTGCATTCAGGTGATCGTTTCATGATAGTTATCAAGCAATACCTGCTCGTAATGTTTAACGTATCTTTTTATGCTACTTCTCCAATTGTGTTCTCAGCTAAATTTAGTGACAGCAAAACACATTAAATCACACTTATAAAATGTCTGAATGTAACTGCAATAAGAAAAAAGTTTTTCTCAGAATAAACTTCACATTATAAGGCATTTTTTTTGCAATGGCTTTCCATTACCTGCTAAACTGCTGATTTTTAGTGAATTTGAGGTGCATTTGAAGAGCACTGTTTTAAAACAAGATTTATTTTGGGAAAAGTTTATTCTGGAAAGTTTGCTTGTGCTCATTGTTTTGATATTTATATTTCAAAAACATTTATACAGGATTATGTGTGGCAAAATTAGGATATAGTAGAAGAAAAGCACTTAAAAAGAATCCAGGCTGTCGAAATGAACCTGTCTGAAAGGTGTTCAAGTGTAAGTTGTTTACGTGTGACGTCACGTGTCACACACAAAGCAGCCTCAGAAATGCAAGTTTCACGGAAAACATATTTGTAAACCACAAGGAAACAGCATTAGCCAAATGTTTTGCAATTTTTTCTACGGAAAGAGTGTTGTTCTCACCTTCTTCGCTTTACTAATAAGAGATCGAATGAGATCTTTGACATTTTGCGACTTGTCCCTCTGGAAGTGTATCTGCGCTTCTGTGGGTCCAAATGATCGGTTGGACGCCTCGGGCCAGCCCAGCTCCAACAGCGGCGGATCCTCTTCGGACATCATGGGGAAATAAGTCCCTGAAGTGAGCTCGGATACCGTGTCCCCTTCCTCCATGTCCACTCCATTAGTACTGCAATCCTCAACGCCACTTTTGGCCACATTTTCGGCGATATAGCGTATTTCCTGCGAGGACAGAAAGTTCACTTCTCTTTCGTCATGCAAGACCTTTTTGTACTCCTTCTCTCCGTGCTCCAGGAGCGCGTCGGTGGCGAGCCGAGCGGTTTCGTTGTGGCTGAGCTCTAGCTTTGATCCTTGTCTCCAGGGGTTCTTCACCTCTTCCAGCCTGCTGGCGAGCTTTCCGAGCGCTTTACGCGCAGAGTTCGGCGTCGGACGCAAACCCTCTGAACTGATCATTTCTATGACTAACGTTTGTCCAAGTGATCGGAGTTTAACAAAAGCTCAAACAAGCATTCGGTTATTAAAGCAAGTGTATTCCAAAGCTGACCTTGTTTTATGTCATGGTAGTTGGAGTGCGTTATTCCCAGAGGTCTCTCCGAGTATTGTTGTGAGCTCTGAGCTGAGCTGCTGGGAAACTCAACGCTACGCTCCACCTGCGCGCTCACCTGCCCTGTTCATCCAGCAGCTCCGCCTCCTCTGACGTCATGAGGAAACAAACCTATGGCAGGACATGTTAACATATATTGATAGAAAAACGCCAACCCAAAATATAATTCATTATTACTGGGTATCTATTTATATAATATATAATATACGAACACTAATATTATCGTTAAAACTACTAAGTATTGCACATATTATTAGAAATACAATAAAAGTCCAAACAAATTAGCATAGCACAAAACAAGAAAATAATTAAATATTATTAATAATGTTTATTTATGAAATATATAATATATTAACAATAATAATATCATTATCATTAAAAATACTAATTATTATACATGTTATTATAAATAAAATATAAGACAACAAATGAACACAGCCCAAAACAAGAAAATAATTAAATATTATGAATAATGTTTATTTATGAAATATATAATATAATAACAATAATAATATCATTATCATTAAAAATACTAATTATTATACATGTTATTATAAATAAAATATAAGACAACAAATGAACACAGCCCAAAACAAGAAAATAATTAAATAAATATTATTAATAATGTTTATTTATTAAATAGAAAAATAAACGAACAAACATTATTATTGTTATTAACAACAACAATAATAATAATAATAATTATCATTATGAATATTATTATAAATAAAATCAAAATCAAAGGAAAATAGCTTGAATATAATTAAATAATTGTATTAATGTACTTGTATAATTATTAAAAATAAACATTACAATTAAAACTATTATGCTTATTAAATAACAATAAAAGCTAAAACAAAGGAAAAAACACCCGAATATAATTCAATAAATAGTATTATTGTTGTTTATTTAATTGTCCAATACACAACAATACCAATATTATTAATAACAAAAACAATCATTACTATTATGCATATTATTATAACTAAAAATAAGATAATGATCAATCAAAAATAAAATACACACATTTGAAGATAAATATACAAATATCAGAAGCCTGTCTTAGGGATTAGACACGATCAAATGGATACTTATTAATAAATGTTTACATGGCTTGCCATACAAACCAAGCAGAGGAAGCTGTGCTTCTAATAACTGTGTCAACAGACAAACAGTCTAGTGTACTCAACTTGGCGCACATCACACTGTGGAGTGGAGACAGATATTAAGACACAAAGATTCAAATTACAGGAGATTTTATTACTGCAGCTCGCTTATCAATAACTTAGCCAAAGGCAATAAAAAGTACCTTGTAAAATGTAGATAACAAGTAATACTACTTTGAATTGCTTGATGAATAACGTTTGAGTCATATAGTTCGTTAACTTGCACAACAGAAACTGGAGTTTAGGACAAAAACTGCATCATGTGATCTCTCGATATGGCGGTTCTGCTTTTGTGAAGCATGTCTGCTTTATTTGAATGGTAAATATAGAGGATGTTATTTGTTCGATTCATTTACATGAGTGATGTGTGGAGATGATCACGGAGGAAAAACGACACAGTAAGCAGACATACTCGAAGAGCTGGTCTTTGCAGGATCCTAACACTTCACAAACCTCAGACAGAAAGAAAACTGTTCTATTATACCTCTCAACTCTCTTCTACATGACACTGTTGTTGTTGTTGGTCTCTATTGTCCAGCACTGAGATATTTTAGGGCTTCCTGTCTTTCTAAGGTAGCAGCCTTGCACCCTGGGGCTTGGCCGGCTGTGAGAATCAACTTTTCCATGACATACAGTAAAAGGGAAACAGATGCAAGCCTACAGTCAAACAGCATTTTCTTTGTTCAAAGCACTGAATGGATATTTTAAACTCTCAGCTGAAGCTGTTATAGTTGCAGAGAACATTCACACACATTTACAGCTTTATAGCCTATATCTCAGATGTCTGATGAAAGCAGCTCATTTAATTTGGGGACTAAATGTGTATAACACAAAAAACAACTCCTGATTAATCTGCAGTTGACCTGAAGACATCATTTTTGACTGCTACTGTCATCATCCAGACGTCTCATATACAGCTCATTGTGGACACACTGTATGGCACAATCTTATGCTTGCCGTGAGTCACAGGGAGCGCTGAATAATGCTTTTACTGTATTGGAGACAGCGCACTCGACTATCTGTCCATGCTTTGATGATGAAGGCCAAAATTTGAATTTATGTTCATGAATAAAACAAGAGAAGAGTTCAGGCAGAGAAATATTGCCTTTTGTGAGTTAAACCATTGGATTCAAAAGCATGGGAGCACTAAGTGTCCTTTTCTAATGTAATACAAAACATTTCATTGAATTATATTTGAGTGAAAAGTTAAAGAATTATATTTATTTCAGTATTTAAGTGTAGCTCCCCCCCCCCCCAACTTTTATTCAGCAGGGAAACATTCTGACATATTTTACAAATATTTTACTGACAGACATTTTAAATATGACTTAATAGTTATACTTAAAATAATATTATTTAATAAATATTATTTAAATAATTCTGAAAATAATGTATATCAGTGTCCTCATAAATACGAAGCAGCACAACCATTTCCAACACTGATAATAATCATAAATGTTTCTTAATATGCAAAAAGTCATATTAGAATGATTTGTGAAGATCATGTGACACTGAAGACTGGAGTAATGATGCTGAAAATTCAGTTTTCATATATATATATATATATATATAACAGCTAACAGGAATTGTTATTTGTTATAATATTTTACAATATTTCAGTTTTAATGTATTTTTGATCAAATAAATGCAGCGTTGCTGAGCATAAGAGACTTCTTTCAGAAACATTCAAAATCTTGCCAACCCCATGTATATTTTGTTTTTCATCACATAATTGTAAATGGTTGAAATCCACTGATTGCACGTGCACAAACCTTTTTTGATTTGGCCTGCAGGTCCAGGAACCAGATCCTGTTTGGTTTGTGGTCTTCAATGGAATATATCTGTAAACCTCAACGTGTCAACAAGGTAAATTACTCAGAAATTCAACAGCAGACCAACACATGACAGCAAACCACACTGTTATATAATGACATCATTATCGGCACGACTACTTCCTGCTAGCGCTAATCAGGATCAACGTATTCATTGCTGTACCAGTTAACAACCATCATTAACTACACTTGTATCACTTCTTCAATAAATGAATGCGTTATATGTTAATATGAGCAGTAATAACCGCATTATCTCTTGAGAACTGACTAAGCCAGTTTGTCCAGAATCTCATACCTATTTCACATGATAAAACCTCCAACTGTGTCAACATGAAAACTGATCCATCTCCAGAGAGCTTTATTATATTCCACAGAAGTCTGCAGTCAACTATATTAGCTTAAACGTACAATTTGATCATCAAGCTTTACTACTACTGCTCATATTTAGGGTTATGTTTGTTTAAAACCACCCAGAAGCCCAACATAGCAACACCATAGCAACCACCCAGAACATAGCACTGTGGTGGAATGTTTCACAAGCAAACTTCATTTTTCTTCACTTAATATGCACAAAACTTTGACATTTAAAGCAACTATATGTAGTTTATGTATTTTTGCGGCTTTGGAACCCCCTAGAGTTAGAGTACAATTCACCATCTTAAAAAATACAACTCGACATTTCAGTGGAGGGCTGCACACATCTGTGTGTCCGATTAGACACTATTTTGAACTTACTTTGCGACCTTTAAATGGATTATATGAATGAATTTCGAACGTAGGCTACTAATGTTGTTACTGTCACGTGACCTACCAGCATCAGTTGTCTTCTTCAGTGCTTTCCTCCTCGTTTTTCGCTATAGCCTACTGTTGTGTTTTTCTCATACTACATGAAGGAATTTTGTTTTTGGATGCAGCGATGCGTTTATTGCTGCCATAAAGCAATCCGCCCTTTTCGCAGAATTTCGCACCAACTCACACAACTTGAGAAATGAATCGCGAGCCTTTTGTCTTATTAGAAGTCAGTTCAAATCAAAATGGTTTTGAACGAATATTTCAATGTAAAAAAACGTTAGATACAGTCGTTTCAATTAGCATAGTGAAGACAGTGGAACAAAAATAAAAAAATAATTAACGTTAATCGGATATTAAAAAAGTTTTTTGCATTTTACTTGGTTCACATCTATCAACCCGTTTCTTCAACACGGAAGTAAGCCTATGAGCGAGACATCCGGTTCATAAAAAAAACGACAAGGTGCAGTAAACGGTTACTAACAGTGTGTTCGGATGCCTGCACGATTATGCATAATGAATGAAAGCGAGATGAAAATGACAATGTTTTGCGACGATTTAATACACTGCATATCTGTTCCACGCATGACCTTTCCTTATTGTCTTCTGTAAACACCATTGAAGGGATTATTTTCCTCATTTAGATTATATAGATAGATATATTAGCCTGTATATACATTATATGTATAATTAGCCATACTAATACAAAATTACTCACCTTAAAGTTAACTAATATTAGCAGCTTAATAAAAAAAATGACACGAACTGCCTTTGATAATACTAATGACCTCAGATCGAACACGGCAAGTTATAGGCCTAATGCCATACAGCAATCGCAAAGTATGGAAAACTGAAGTTTGTTGTGACAGAATATTTTATTCCACATGTAAAAAATCGTCATGTAAAAGCTCCTTTTATTATTTTGAATTGGCATCACGTAAACACATCATAATGCATAGCGTAAGCTACATTTAAAAATATCAAAATAGAATATGAACTGTTAAATGAAAACACAACTTTTCAAAAATATGCCGCCAGTTGTGCCGTCTGGCGTTGTTTCATCATGCGTGATACCACAGTGTAGGGAAACCGTGACGTTCTACGTAATTGCGCATGCGCAGAACGGATCGTGCAGGCATCCCGGATGTGTACCCACATTCATTAAGATAATGGATGACGCGGATGAGACCGGAAGCTAAACCCATACTATGTACAAATGGCCGCACCCATTTTTATAGCAAGAAAAAGGTGGACATATATTTACATTAGAAACATATTTTAACACAATATATATAGTCCTACATTCGATCTGCTAGTGATATTATTTTTGTTAAAGGTCTGCTAAATTTGATATAATCCACTATGAACGGTAAAGTTAGTGATTCTGCTTGTCATGCTGATGTTGAAATCAACTGTAAGGCTGTAATGTCATAAAGCAGTTAACCGCCCTGAGCAAGAGCAAGTACAAGCCTCACTTGTTTCAGCAGGATCACGCACCTGCACATTAAACTTCATCTGAAAACCAAATTCAACTTTATTTACATACTGTTGAAAAGTTTGGGGCGGATAAGATTTTGTTGTTTAGTTTGAGCATATATGCTCACCAAGGCTCCATTTGTTTGATCAAATATACAGCAAAACAGTAATATTCTGAAGTTTGAAAGTTTGAAATAGAATTTAAAATTGAATTCCATGTCACAGCTGAATTTTCAGCATCACTACTCCAGTCTTTAGTGTCACATGATCCTTTAGAAATAATTCTAACATGCTGATTTGAAACCTTTCTTATTATAATGAATGTTGAAAACAGTTGCACTGCTTAATATTTTTGTTAATGGTTTTTTATAAGATTTTCTTCAGGATTCCTCGATGAACAGTATTTATTTGAAATCTTTTAATCAATTTAATGCATTCTTGCAAATAAAACTAAATTCTCAATATTTACCCAATATCTTAAGGTAAACTAAGCTAGAAATTCCTCATGACGATGTATAATTCTGCTGCTAGATTGTAACTCATGTTAACTATTAGAAAGCTGCTCAAGTCTACCACTCACCGTAAGCACCACTGAGGCAAGCAGTTTTTGCCCTGTGAGACCTTTGTTTCAGAGAAGTGACTCTTCATTACTTCAAGAGCTGCGAGTTATACACCATAAAGCAGATTCAAAGGTCCTTCATGAGTTGAGCTGGGAAAGGTCATCACAGGAAGAGCTCCGTCCTGAGACTGTTGACTGTGAGCGCTTTATCTCAGCAGATAACCTTCAAAGACACCCCGGCCAAAAACAGAAGTCTTGCTCAACCACAGAAATAACCTCTAAAACTAAAACTAAAATACAGGCAGACTGTTGAAGGAGGGACACAACTGTACGATGTTGTGGTATATCTTTCTCTTCCACACTTTGAAAATCACCACACATGCTGTGGCCACAAAAGCTTTTGGAAAAACCACACTTAAAAAAGTGTACATATCATTGCATTTCAAATCAAGTGGCATTTGAAAGAAAAAACATTCAACCAAAGAACTGAAAAAGAAAGATAAAGAAAGAATTGGAAAAAAACATTGGGATTTTGGGGTTGTAAAATAATATAGTATGTATACTGTTCAAAATGAAAAGCTATTAAATTCTAAATATATTTCTTAAAAAGTTTTTAATCAGCCAATCATTTATTATGGCATGCTCAGCTATTGTGACAATAATGTAGCAAAGATAAGTTTTGTAACCTGAAACCGCTACTTGTCAGGAAAGGACCTTGTTACAGGAAAAAGCTATATGCTATCAAAATAACTGATGTTATCTAACACAATAATATTTGTCATTTTAAACGACGCTTAAGCAGCTAAATACAGCCACAGTATTGTATTCTGACATTAGCATCACTATTAAATACATTTTCTGATTTGTGATTCTTATTAAATACATCACTATTATACAAGAAAACTTTAATGCAATCACACTTGAACAACAATACACTTAAATATTGTAAAAAGATGGTCTCAAATGGCAGATTTTGCTCTAACATGACTCAAGTCAAATCTATTTGCTCATAGTCTTGTAAGACAGTGTTCAGTTTGAAGATGGATGTAAGAGAGGGAGGCGTTAATCATAAAACAGGATTTGAAAAAACACAACATTTTGTTTGAATTCAAATCAGCTGCAGCCAATAAGATTGCATCGCTAAATGTAGCTCATTACATCATGTAACTCAGACTGATTTTAGATGGGTGTAACCGCTGGTTTTTGCTTGAGAAGCTTCAGAGTTCAAAGCTTCTCTTCCCACCGTGAGATGGCATTTGGTGAATACACCTCCAGCAGATCATTCATGTAAAAACAGGAGTGTTTGCATGCAGCGTCTTGCTGATCTACCTTTGTGCAGTTTCTCACCCTAAGCCTCTCTGACCCGGAGTCTCAGCTCTGTTATAAACACGAGGGAAGCTGAAACATAGAGACTGCTGAGTGGATGAACAGGAAATGTTAATGACCCCATTGTTCATGTTGACACGACAGTGAAGCAAAGCGTGGCTTTCTGTTCTGGCTCATCAACAAATGACCAACATTTAAAACGGGAAGAAAATAGTTCTCTATTTAATAATAATAAGTCTCTTATGCTCACTAGTATGGTTTTATTTGATCAAAAATACAGTAAACCCACTAAAACATTATTACCATTTTAAATAGCTGTTTTCTATTTGAATATATTTTAAAAGGTCATTTATTCCTGATGCAAAGCTGAATTTTCTTCAGTCTTCAGTGTCACATAATTCTTCAGAAATCATTCTATTAATGATTTGCTGTTTAAGAAATATTTCTTCATATTTTGTGGAAACTGTGATGCCTGTTTTCAGGATTTTTGATGGACAGAAAGTTCAAAAGAATGTAAAATTTAGAATTTAAAATCTGTCTTTACTGTCACTTTTGATCCGTTTAATTAGTCTTTGCCGAATGTAAGAATTAATTTTGTTTAAAAAAATCTTATTTTGAACACCAGTATTAGATGAAACGATAAACAACAAAGATGTGATAAAAATATAAAAAACAAACAAATTTGTAACAAAAACATTGTTACTTTTTTTGTGGCAAGGCATTTTAAAAACATCCATGTCTGAATAAAATCTTGATCTGGTGATATTAAAGGCGGAGCAATCCAGTAAAATATACTTCATATACAATGGGGTCTTACGGAAATTATATAAATGTTAATAATGATACCAAGAAAACCCCATGCTATCTTAAGGCCTTCCAGGCATCAAGTAGGGCAATTTTGTTTTGCACTAAGAATAAATAGAAATACCTTCGGGAGTGTCTAAAATAATGTTAAACAACTTCCTTACACGAAACAAAAGGTTGTGCGTGAAGTCAATTAGGGAATTCTGCAAGACACTGAAACTCAGGGAAGTTACGAAATGATTCAGTACACAGCAACTGGATGGCAAGTGATTAAAAAGGCTTGCCAGGAATGACAGCACCGAGAACAATCCTGTTAAACTACATGTGCTCTATCTCACCTGTCATAAACTCTAGATCACACAACAGCTTTGTGTTTATCCAGGTCAGTTATGAGAAAACAAAGACTCCATGAGGAAGTCAGCAAGGCTACGGATCTAAGAACAGATCCCAACGAACAAATTAGAGTTAATCACCTGTTAGCAAACACTAAAGCTGGTCTCAGCTCAGCTCAGCACACAGAAGACTGAGCAAACCTCAGGGCGACAGAAGAGTGACAGCAGCATCATGTGAGCAGGAAGACGAGGTCAGAGAGGTTGAACAACATCCTTATGTGTGTTTATCACCCTCCACTGACTCATCTGTTTAACCAGTGTCCCTACAAAAGCCCTGATGACAGCACAGAAACCTGAGTCTGAACGCCATCTACCACTCAAACAACAAAAACAAACAAACAAACAAAAGCCCCGATGACAGCACAGAAACCTGAGTCTGAACGCCATCTACCACTCAAACAACACCAAACAAACAAACAAACAAACAAAAGCCCTGATGACAGCACAGAAACCTGAGTCTGAATGCCATCTACCACTCAAACAACACAAAACAAACAAACAAACAAAAGCCCGATAGCACTGAAACCTGAGTCTGAACGCCTCTACCACTCAAACAACACAAAACAAACAAACAAACAAACAAAAACAAAAGCGATGACAGCACTGAAACCTGAGTCTGAACGCCATCTACCACTCAAACAACACAAACAAACAAACAAACAAACAAAAGTGATGACAGCACTGAAACCTGAGTCTGAACGACATCTACCATTTAAACAACACAAAATAAACAAACAAACAAAAAGCTGATGACAGCACTGAAAACCTGAGTCTGAAGATCTACCACTCAAACAACACAAAACAAACAAACAAACAAACAAAAGCCCAGATGACAGCACTGAAACCTGAGTCTGAACGACATCTACCACTCAAACAACACAAAACAAACAAACAAACAAACAAAAGCCAGATGACAGAAACCTGAGTCTGAACGACATCTACCACTCAAACAACACCAAACAAACAAACAAACAAACAAACAAAAGCCCAGATGACAGCACGAAACCTGAGTCTGAATGCCATCTACCACTCAAACAACAAAACAAACAAACAAACAAACAAAAACAAAAGCCCCATGACAGCAGAAACCTGAGTCTGAATGCCATCTACCACTCAAACAACACAAACAAACAAACAAACAAACAAACAAAAGCCCGATGACAGCACTGAAACCTGAGTCTGTTCATCTACCACTCAAACAACACCAAACAAACAAACAAACAAACAAACAAACAAAAGCCCAGATGACAGCACTGAAACCTGAGTCTGAACGCCATCTACCACTCAAACAACACCAAACAAACAAACAAACAAAAGCCCCGATGACAGCACAGAAACCTGAGTCTGAACGCCATCTACCACTCAAACAATCAAAACAAACAAACAAACAACAAACAAAAGCCCGATGACAGCACTGAAACCTGAGTCTGAACGACATCTACCACTGAAACAACACAAAACAAACAAAACAAACAAAAGCTGATGACAGCACTGAAACCTGAGTCTGAAGCCATCTACCACTCAAACAACACAAACAAACAAACAAACAAAAGCCCGATGACAGCACAGAAACCTGAGTCTGAACGCCATCTACCACTCAAACAAGACAAACAAACAAACAAACAAAGCCCTGACAGCACAGAAACCTGAGTCTGAACGCCATCTACCACTCAAACAACACAAACAAACACAAACAAAACAAACACAAACAACAAAGCCCCGATGACAGCACAGAAACCTGAGTCTGAACGCCATCTACCACTCAAACAACACAAACAAACAAACAAACAAAAGCCCGATGACAGCAGAAACCTGAGTCTGAACGCATCTACCACTCAAACAACACAAAACAAACAAACAAACAAACAAACAAAAGCCCGATGACAGCACTGAAACCTGAGTCTGAACGCATCTACCACTCAAACAACACAAAACAAACAAACAAACAAACAAAAGCCCGATGACAGCACAGAAACCTGAGTCTGAACGCCATCTACCACTCAAACAACACAAACAAACAAACAAACAAACAAAAGCCCGATGACAGCACAGAAACCTGAGTCTGAATGCATCTACCACTCAAACAACACAAAACAAACAAACAAACAAACAAACAAAAGCCCGATGACAGCACTGAAACCTGAGTCTGAACGCCATCTACCACTCAAACAACACAAAACAAACAAACAAACAAACAAAAGCCCCGATGACAGCACTGAAACCTGAGTCTGAACGCCATCTACCACTCAAACAACACAAAACAAACAAACAAACAAACAGAAGCCCTGATGACAGCACAGAAACCTGAGTCTGAATGCCATCTACCACTCAAACAACACAAAACAAACAAACAAACAAAACCCCGATGACAGCACAGAAACCTGAGTCTGAACGCCATCTACCACTCAAACAACACAAAACAAACAAACAAACAAACAAACAAAAGCCCAGATGACAGCACAGAAACCTGAGTCTGAACGCCATCTACCACTCAAACAACAAACAAACAAACAAACAAACAAACAAAAGCCCGATGACAGCACAGAAACCTGAGTCTGGACATCTACCACTCAAACAACACAAACAAAACAAACAAAAGCCCCGATGACAGCACTGAAACCTGAGTCTGAACGCATCTACCACTCAAACAACACAAACAAACAAACAAACAAAAGCCCCGATGACAGCACTGAAACCTGAGTCTGAACGCCATCTACCACTCAAACAACACAAAACAAACAAACAAACAAACAAAAGCCCAGATGACAGCACAGAAACCTGAGTCTGAACGCCATCTACCACTCAAACAACACAAAACAAACAAACAAACAAACAAAAGCCCGATGACAGCACAGAAACCTGAGTCTGAACGCATCTACCACTCAAACAACACAAACAAACAAACAAACAAACAAACAAAAGCCCAGATGACAGCACAGAAACCTGAGTCTGAATGCCATCTACCACTCAAACAACACAAACAAACAAACAAACAAACAAACAAAAGCCCTGATGACAGCACAGAAACCTGAGTCTGAACGCCATCTACCACTCAAACAACACAAACAAAAACAAACAAACAAACAAAAGCCCCGATGACAGCACAGAAACCTGAGTCTGAACGCCATCTACCACTCAAACAACACAAAACAAACAAACAAAACAAACAAACAAACAAACAAAAGCCCAGATGACAGCACAGAAACCTGAGTCTGAACGCCATCTACCACTCAAACAACACAAAACAAACAAACAAACAAACAAACAAAAGCCCAGATGACAGCACTGAAACCTGAGTCTGAACGCCATCTACCACTCAAACAACACAAAACAAACAAACAAACAAACAAAAGCCCAGATGACAGCACTGAAACCTGAGTCTGAACGCCATCTACCACTCAAACAACACAAAACAAACAAACAAACAAACAAAAGCCCCGATGACAGCACTGAAACCTGAGTCTGAACGCCATCTACCACTCAAACAACACAAAACAAACAAACAAACAAAAGCCCCGATGACAGCACAGAAACCTGAGTCTGAATGCCATCTACCACTCAAACAACACAAAACAAACAAACAAACAAACAAAACCCCGATGACAGCACAGAAACCTGAGTCTGAACGCCATCTACCACTCAAACAACACAAAACAAACAAACAAACAAACAAACAAACAAAAGCCCAGATGACAGCACTGAAACCTGAGTCTGAACGCCATCTACCACTCAAACAACACAAAACAAACAAACAAACAAACAAACAAAAGCCCCGATGACAGCACAGAAACCTGAGTCTGAACGACATCTACCACTCAAACAACACAAAACAAACAAACAAACAAACAAACAAAAGCCCAGATGACAGCACAGAAACCTGAGTCTGAACGCCATCTACCACTCAAACAACACAAAAAACAAACAAACAAACAAACAAACAAAAGCCCAGATGACAGCACTGAAACCTGAGTCTGAACGCCATCTACCACTCAAACAACACCAAACAAACAAACAAACAAACAAAAGCCCAGATGACAGCACTGAAACCTGAGTCTGAACGCCATCTACCACTCAAACAACACAAAACAAACAAACAAACAAACAAAAGCCCCGATGACAGCACAGAAACCTGAGTCTGAACGCCATCTACCACTCAAACAACACAAAACAAACAAACAAACAAACAAACAAATAAAAAGCCCAGATGACAGCACTGAAACCTGAGTCTGAACGCCATCTACCACTCAAACACCACAAAACAAACAAACAAACAAACAAACAAAAGCCCCGATGACAGCACAGAAACCTGAGTCTGAACGCCATCTACCACTCAAACAACACAAAACAAACAAAATATAGATAGATGCTCAAAAACAGATAGATACTCAGAATAGCTGTTTTGTTTGGTGGACAGAGCTTCAAAGCTCTAGCAGGAAATGCAGTCAGAAATTTTCACTGGGAAACTGGGATTTTGGTGAATTTTGGTGATCAGTTCTGATAATTCTGAGTCTGACTAGTTAGAAAACACAGAATACTGTCAGAACAGGCTGAACGTCTGTGCTTAGTTTGGTGGATGTTGCAATCACAATTATGTACAATAAAAATATGATGGATTTGTGAAGCACATGACACTTGATGACACATCCACCTGTCAACACTCCTGACCTACTGCAGATCTGCAAACACTGATCAGGACAGCAGCAGTACTGCTGATACATTTATACATTTCTGCGGAAATGGCATAATGGTTCACGTAAGGGAAGACAAGGATTTTCCACACTGGCATGAAGGATAAACCCTTCCAAACTACACTGCACTGGTGAAGAGCGCTTTGTACAGGGATCACTGAAGCACAGCAACTTTTCTGCTAAATTGTAGCGCCCCCTGTGGTGAAAAAGATTAATCTCCAATTACATGACTATCACTTCCTAAAGGAATATCCTGAGTTCTAAACAAGTTAAGCTCCTTTAACCTCATCTAACACAGTATCAATTGTAAATCTATGAGACAATAAGCTCCTGAGAAGAGATTTCTATTTATTGTTCACTAGTAAGCTTGCACATAGGCTTTACATGACAGGAATTCTACTGTTAAACTGCATGACTGTAAATGCAGCTGGTGTGTCATCAGTTTCAATACTGTCACCTAGTCTTTTTAAAGAAACTTCAAATTATTGTCTGTGGTAATAAACAGCATTCCACTGCAATGAACCGGGAACATTCATTAACGCACGGGATGTCTGTGTGCTGACTTCTTCCTTTATAGTAACATAATGAAGTTGATGTTAAACCAGTTAAGATTGAAGTCTCACTCAGCAGTTTATATACACAATCACATCTGTATTATAACATATTAACATAACCATAATGATATGAACTTGATTTTTGGACGAACACTCGGCCTGTAGTCGCTGTAAAGCAGATGGGAAGCCAACAGGTCGTAACAGAACACCTGCCATTGCTACAGCAACCACTGGCCACCTGCGGCCCTACAGCTGACCCACAACTCTCAGCTAGCACACGTCTGTTACTAACTCACTGAGAGAGGGGCTGCGTTCAGAATAGCATTCTACTGTATACTGCAGAGACAGTATGCCTACTGTGCACTATTTTCTGTATGAATTCTAATTTGTACAAAAAAGAAGCCTATTTTTGGAATCATTATTATTATCATTGCATTGTGACATTATCTTCATGGTAATTAAGCATATATCCTAACCAATTCGTATTACCATGATGCAACAAAATATGTGTATATATATATATATGCAGAGCCCTCCATAAGTATTGGAACAGTAAAGACAAAATTGCTCTGTTGGCTGTGGAGTCAAGATATTTACAAATATGATTACAATGTACCTCAGTAAGCAATAAACGTTATAGACAAAGAAATTCACGAGATTTAATCAAAGCAAGAAATGGTTGAAAAGAAACTGATATAGACTCAAAGAGTCAGAAGAGGTCATTACTGGAGACATGCTTTTATTGGTGGATGACCCTGACAAATAAAAAATACACCCACATTCACACACACTCGAAACATCTTCCTCCAACACATTGAGAGTGAAATAAAAAACAACAACTATTTGCGCAGTAAACGCTGAGGAGAGGTACAGTGAAAGAGCCAGGAAATATTCCTATAAATATTGCAACATTGCAGCCATATGGAAAGACATAAATACAAGAAAACTCTATATATAGGTTTAGAAAAGGAGAGTGCAAAACCATTCTGATGAGTCCTTAATACTCTCAATACATGTGGGAATAACTGTGTGTGCGTGTGTGTGTTTGTTGTGTTCACATCACTGTGTTGACGAGGGAAGCTGGTAAAGTGAGTCAGGAAGGTCAGGGAAAGACAGATAAAGGAAGAAGGTGTGACTAATCAGGTGGGTTCTGCTTCCTGATTGGCTGTTCGTGTGCTGACTGGCAGCTCTAGCAGAGATGCTCTCAGAGACCAGCATCATTGTAGGTGGGGCTGGGAACCTTCAGGATACTCTGGGCGTTTTCCTCCTCCAGAGGGCGCCATTCCACTTCTCCTGTTAGAAGCAGGTCTTCCCCATCCAGAGCATCGATGAACTGCATCTGTGTGGAGAAAAGAACATCTGTATCATCTGTGACAGTATATTCAGACCAAAAACTTCAACTATGTTCTCAGGACAAAGGCTATTTCTATTTTTTTCCAGAAACATCAGGTTCAAGCAATTGACAAAATGACCAAAAATATTCAAATTGAAATGAAAAAGGAAAATAAAAAATTATTAAATTTTCTTGACCAATTTTGTGTTTTATAATTGTTTTATGGTTTATATTCCACTGTAAATGCCATTCAAATCAAAATTAATATGCATTCCAAATATGCTTTGGAAGAGGGCTTTTTATACTATGCAGTGCTTAAAAATAATAAAATATGTGGCAAAAAACAGCAGCTTCCCATTGTGAAAACTTGCCACATGTGTGCACGTGTATCTGTTCACCTGGGGAATAAAAATGTTCAAAAGCTTTTTTCCCCAAGACTTTAAGATATGACTATAGTTTACTATAGTGTCATTTATGACAACTAGGCCTCGTTAACTCTACAATGAATTTACAAAATACAAGCGTGGTCCAAACGCAGAGGCTGAACCTCACAGCGAATCCAGGTTCAATTTACATCATTTCAATAACAGCGCTGTAAAACCAGACTCAATGAATCCACCTCCTAGTGTTTAAAACAGGCACACTAATTAAAACTGGCTCCAGTGAAGACAGCTGTGCTAATGAACGCAGGACCAGAGCAGCGTCCCGGGAACTAATTACCAACCCGTGAAAACTCAACAGACAGTTTCAGATATAAAATCTGACTGAACACACACATATACACTGCTGTTCAAAAGTGTGCTCGTGTGATTTAAAAATATATAGTATGCATTCAATACACAAAAATACATTAAACTGATCAAAAGAGAAAGGGAAGACAGTTAAGACTGTTTTTGAACTCTATTATTCAAAACATCCTGGACAAATCATGATTTCCACAAAAATATAATAAGCAGCACTACTGTTTCCAACATTATAACGATCAGAAATGTTTCTTGAGCAGTAAATCAGTATATTATAATGATTTCTGAATGATCACGTGACACTGAAGCCTGAAGTAATGATGCTGAAAATCCAGCTTTACATCACATGAATAAATTACATGCTAAAATATATTCAAATAAAAAACTTACTTTAAATCAAACTAATATTTCAAAATATTACTATTTTTACTGTATTTTTGATCAAATAAATGCAGCATTGGAGAGCAGAAGAGACTTCTATCAAAAATGTTTTAAATGTTCAATGGTACCGTACGACCCCAATTCATATTTTATGATGCTTAAAGTCTATTTTGGAGGTCGACAGACCTGGTCACTGTATGTTTTCATGATATATTTATATAAAAGGGCAGGAAGATTTTTCAAACCATCTCCTTTTGTTTTTCACAGAATAGAGGGAGTCATAGGAGTTTGGAATGACATGAGGTGGAGTAAATTAGCTTATTTGGGGTGAAAGATCTCGTCGTCCGTTTCCTTTCCAAACTCAAACATCTCAGCTCGGAAAAAGCTGCCACACTTTAAATGAGCCAGTGGAGCATTCTTAATGCAGCAGGAGTTTAAAACAAACACACACACACACGATGATGTCAGAGCTAGCGGGTGTTTGTCGAGAGCAATTAGCATTGAATAACGATGCAGTCAAGCACCGGCGCACATATGCGAGCGCACCGTGTGACTTCATCAGGAGAGGCCGCTGTAGCCATGGCGACGGTGTCCCTCTCTGCACTGTGTCATCAGTCGCTGCCATGCTTCATGTGCTGCACCTGTGACTGTTTTCTTTTCTTTTCACCTTCTCGCTCGCTCCAGCTCTCCTTCTGCTCCTCGCTCTATCCCCTGACGCTCGGGGGCCGACGGATGATGCTTATTTGTTGTTTTTCTTTCTTCTCTCAGAATGCCTGCAGGCACCGGTGTATAACACACTCTTCTCGCAAACGCTCTCGTTCGTAATAAATTCCTGCCCGCACCTGTAATGAGCTCATGGCCTCGGCAGTGATGGAGAACTATCGTTGTGTGCTTTGTCTTTACATGGACTTTGTTCCAGATACTCATACACTGATAGATTAAGACATTGAGTAAAGGTCACAAAGTAAACCCTAAAGGCTGACATTGTAATATACAGTAGAAAACATCAAACTGTTGAATTCTTTTGAAATCTAAGAAAGAAGTCTGAGCTATAACAGGAAAAAAAAGTAAGAGACAACATATGGTTCAGCAAGTCCCAACAGAATAAACCCAGACCAGGTCTTATTTTGGGACAATGACCATCAGACTATACAACATCCTGTTTATTACAGGCCAATTCAGCAAATAAATAAATACAACAAAGCACTTACCACCAACTATGACAGTAATAGGTTGTTTCATTCATGCACTAATCACTATGAGAAAAAACTGTGCATTTAATATTTGAATCTACGAATTACTAATAATTTACAAATTTACAAAAATAGTTTTTAATTTTCACAAAATAAAACAATCCCCAAAATATAATAAAATAAAACAGGAAACTATTTAAATATTTGAAATAAATAAATGTATGAATAATCTAATTGACAAACAGACAAAATAAAATAAAAATGTAATATAAAACAAAAACTTTAATTTAAATTTACACATATATAAATATATAAATATAATGTATTTATTTGACTGTTTGACTTATATATATATATATATATATATATATATATATATATCTCAAGCCTCAAACAGACAAATAATATATATATATATGTATATATGTAAATAAGTCATTACATTATTTATCAACAGGCCATTTTGGACCCTGCAACCAGACAATGAAAAGCACAATCATATCTTGAGCAAAAAGAAACAGATATATTTATATAATGTGTTTACGCATATTTTATAACAAACATTAACCTTGATTAATAAAGGCTGTAAAAAGTGTTGCACATTGTTAGTTTATGATATCTAATATATTAACAGCATCTAAAACACTTTTTCCTAAAACAAGCAGAACAGTTGAACCAGCTCTATTACAGGTTAAGAACTCAAGTCCTGGTGGAAAAGACTATTGTTAGGAAAACTACTGGCACACACTGGCGTGACATCACTGGCAGATCAACAGTTCCTGTTTGTGTTTACATGCGTCTCACGCCACGCTAGCCAGAGGAGTCTCTCAGAGATTCACCCCAAAGAGTGAGCTGGTCTACGAATGTGACACAGAATCAGAACAACTGATACATACATTTCACAAACGCCTCAATTACAAAAGGACTTGGAACTAGTAATTGTGAATGGAATAAAAAAAATTCATATGGCAATTTTTTTGGACAAATGCTGTGCAAATTTTATATATATATATTAATTACAGACAGACACTACCTTTCAAAAGTTTTGTGTAGGTAAGAGTTTTTAATGTTTTTGAAAGTGTCTTTCACATTCACTAAAACTGCATTTATCTAATTAAAACCGCAGCATTCATTAATCCAGTCTTCACTGTCACAAGAAACATGTATTATTATTATCAATGTTGAAAACAGTTGTGCTGCTTAATGTTGTTGTGAAAACCATGATACATTTCTTCCAGGACTCTTTGATGAAGAGAAAGTTCAAAAGAACAGCATTTATTTGAAATTGAGATATTTTGTAACATTATAAATGTCTTTACTGTCACTTTGGATCAATTTAGTGTGTCATTACTCGATATAATCACGCTCACGTAAACCAAAAGGGAAATGAGTATTAAAAAAATAAAGTCAACTTTGCATTCACATTGCATCTGGAGTTGAAAGCGGACTCAGACCACATTTTTGTCCACTTTTGTAATGATGGGATCTTTTCATTCACACGGTTACAGTATATTGGAACTCCATTAACATAAACATATTATTTTATTATAATACTATATTCATTATTACTCAAACAAACTTCCGTCCCTTCCTCAGACCTAATAACTAAAATATACCCAAATTAATTAGAAACGAATTCATTCAGAATACAAGACGACATGACTCTGAATCAGGAAATCTGTACCAACCCTCGGGGCATCATTTTAACTCTGCACCAAAAAAAACATGATGTGAAGAGTAGACCAAAATGGATTGCTCCTACTGACACTTTACACAATTAAATTACAGTAGTGATAATCATAATCTTGATTATGTTTTTCATTAATATACCTGTACATACAAAACTGCCTATATAATATACCTTATTTACTTGTTCTATTTTGATTATTTTATTACCTGTGTTTTTGTTCAGTCACTGTCTGTTGCAGTGTGGAAGCTTCTGTCACGAAAACAAATTCCTCGTATGTGTGAACATACCTGGAAATAAAGCTCATTCTGATTGTGTAGCTTTAGCATAGATGTTGTTGAGGCTGAAGAGGGGCTCATGAAGGGGTGGAAGGGAAGGGAAAGCTCTCCACAAACACACAGTAAATGCTGAACCCAATGAATGTCACATTATGGGGTGGAGCTGGGGGGCGTTTGCTTGCTAAACACAGTGCCAGTTGATTTGAGTGACAGAGTGGGTGACGTGTAGCACTCCAATGTGTTTATATGTGTGAGGAAGTCGGAGCTCTATATACACGTTTCTGTTTGCACAGGAGCAGAGAACTGGCCTCTGACCACACACACACACACACACACACACACACTGACCTGTTTGCGGACGTATTCGACCATCAGCTCGAGCTGTCTGGGATCTTCACACTGTCTGTTGAACATATTTCTCCAGAGCGCCGCTGCAAGAACGCAATCGTCTGACAGAATTCCCTAAAACATACAGAAGATAAATATGAGATGCCAAACTTACTGTTGACTCTTGACATTTCTTGATTGACTGTTATGATATGCAAAAACTAGTACTGATAATAGTCAACACCTTTGGGCTTAACTGCTTACCTCATCATAACCAAAGAGCGCAGCGTAGAACGTTTCTGTCATCACCTTTATGCTCTCCTTTCTTTGAACGGCATAGATCTATGAAAAAGGTCATGTGAAACAATGAATTAAAAAACAATATTCAGACAACTTAACCATAACTAGTGACAGACTGAAACAGTGGTCAGGCCAATTAATCATAATTCACAATTTTCTGCTGTGATATTATCGGTATCGGACAATAACCCTGTCGAAAACAAATGTAAATCTGTCAAAAATAATAATAATACAACTAAACTAAAATAAATGAAAAATAAAACTGAACTACAAAATAATCAAACTAAAAATTGCAAGAAAATAAAGTCGTGATAACGAGAAAACAACTCGTCATGTCGTGATCACGAGAAAAGAACTAAAAAATAATAATAATGCATGGCCACTTAGAACTTCCGGAAAATACAATTGAACTAATCCAAAAATTCAAAATGTATTAAATTTTATTGTAATAAATTGTCATTAATTAAGCTACTTACAGATCATTTTTTACCCTGAAACCAGCTACTGAAAAGTACAATCACATCATATTTAGTCTCCCCAGACGTCACACCCACATTGACTAAACGTCTGATGCATATGGCACACAAAAGTGGAAACACTTCAGGAGTGTCAAAGTCGTCATCGGATTGGTTAATTACACAGGATTTCCAGGAGACCTGTGTGTTGCGTTCTTAATGTTCCGCCTGGAAACAAAGATGCCGTGACGCCAAACCCCCTCACGTAAGAAGAAAGCCGTCGTGTTTACAACTGTGACGACAAACGCTTATCAGGATCAAATAAACGCTGGATTTTCAAAAGTATGTGAAATATTTCGCAGCAAAGTTCACGGCATAGAATCTTTAAAATACATCCGAGAGTTTTACACATCGGTCTGTTATTGTGGCGACATTTCTATGTCCCGAAACATGACGCTGAATGAAACAAACTGTGATTGGTTGTTTGACATGTTGGTCATAGATGGGCCTTGGCCAATGAAAGCTGCCAGAGATTACAGACCTTCAGCCGTCAGTCTGAAGGTCTGGCTACACGAGACTACATCATATTTAAACTAAAATAAGAAATAGAAGTAAAGATTCTTCACTGTGACTTGTTTATCTTTTTAAAGTATCAAGGTAGAGGTCTGCACCCAATCAGATTTCTTGCGACGCGGGATTATATTCCTGAATAAAATGCGGTAGCGGTCGGTAACTCTGGTGTAATTTGAACTAGTAAACCAGAAATATATAACGGGAGCAGGTGGGTGCGGGATATTATTTACATTTATGCATTTAGCAGATGCTTTTATCCAAAGCGACTTACAATTGCATTCAGGTTAAACATTTTTCATCAGTATTTGTGTTCCCTGGGAATCGAACCCACAACCCTTTGCGCTGCTAACGCAATGCTCTACCACTGAGCCACACAGGAACACCTGTTATAACCTCGCGAAAATAAAACATCCCGCGCACACCTCTATATCAAGGTCAAGGGGAAAAAATTAGGTCAAACACAATATTTACACCATTTTGGACAATTAGTATCAAACTGAAATATTGGTCAGGATGATTAATCACAATTCACAACTTCCTGATGTTGATATTATGGGCACTTTCCAATAATTCTGTTGATAAAGTTAAATAATTCTAATATCAAAAGGAATAACTAGATAAATACAACTAAAATTACAAAAATAATAGATTAGCCATTAACAGATCATTTTGAACCCTAAAATCAGCCGTTACAATCGTCAGCCAGTACAATCACATTATACCTTGAATGAAAAAAATGTGAGTGGAGATTCTTCACGGTGACGTTTGTTCGTCATCATTTCGATAATTAAATCACAACAAAATATTCAGACTAATTTGTCATAACTAGTGACAGATCTAAAATATAAAACAAAATAAAAAATAGCCATTAGCAGATCATTTTGGATGATGAAAAGTACAATACTGTCATACTATGAGCAAATAAGAAAAGAAAGAAAAGAGGAGATTCTCAGATTCTCACACCATGAATTTTGTTTGAATACAACTATCTTAACCCCCGAAAACAAAGCAGGACTGGATCTGAAGCGAGGGGCCTGCCCAGGTGCTTCACTCCATATGAATCTAAACACACAAACACAGACACCAACCCTTGGGAGGTTTTGGGTGGGGAGATTTTCAAAACAAGTGTGTTTATTCTTAAGTCTTGTATGTCAGGTTTTCTGCATGCTTGGAGTGCGTCGGGTCACAACGTGTGTGTGTTCGTGTGCGCACAGGGCAGAAAAGCACCGGTGCATAATTACGCAGACCTGCAAATAATCAAACTCATCTGGCTGTGCTTTAACTCTTCTACCCGCCCCGTCTTCTCTGCACGCTCGCTCTCCTTTGTGTTCCTGCCCACAGCCCGAAGCATTCGACGTAAGTATGTGAATGTTCATTCTGAGCAATTCTCTTTTGCTTTCACAGAACTCTACAAATTTAATTCAACTGAACAAATAGGAGTGAATGATTACAACTGGTCACCAAATGAATTAACGAACAGGTCAATTGATTCAAATGATTCTTTTGGAACAAATTTAAGTGAATGATTCAAATATTTACTGAAATACTCAAAAAGACACTCACCAGTTGCCAACTGCTTGTCACGTAATTAATCAATGAACAAGTTGATTGATTCTTTAGAACAAATCTGAGTGAAATGTTCTAATATTTACTGAAATACTCAAAAAGACACTCAGCAGTCACCAACTATACTGCTCAACAAATGAATCAATGAACAAGTGAATGATTCAAATATTCACAGAAATATGACACTCAAAGTTGCCAACTACTGGTCACCAAATTAATTATTTAAATAATGCTTTATATAATACTAAATAGTTTCAAAGCTGCTTTACAGTACTAAACAGGAAAATAATGCCACAAAAATCAATTATGAAACTTCAATTTCAAATGTCAAGCAGCTCTACAGAAGAGTCTTTGTTCAGTTTTGATTCAGTTCAGTCAGAATTAGTCAGTAATGAAATGTCTATGATTTTAACTGTTAAACTCTCGACAGAAGTCAGTGTTCAGCTCAATTGAGTTCACTGTGGATTCAGTTCAACTACAGTGTCGCTGATGCAAAGTTAATCAATTATGAAACAAATTCAATTCATCTATAAGCAGCTCTATAGAAGACAACATTCGGATCAATTTAGTTCACTGTTGTTTCAATTCAGTTCAACAAGTGTTAATGTAGCAAAATTCAATTATGAAATGACTTCAGTTTAACATGTTAAACAGCTTTCCAGAGGGAAAACAATCGTCTCATTATTCAGCTCAATTTATTTAAAAGTTGATTCAAATCAATACAATTAAAAGTGTCAATGTTGCCAAATTACTCCATTATGACACACTATATAACTTATAAAACAGCTCTACAGAAAGCAATAGTGTCACTCTTCAGTTCTCATCTGATAGTGGCAAACTGATATTTCTGAATATTAATAAGTCATATATTAGCAGGCTAAAGCAGTCTATTTGCTGAACGGAATCAAAAGATTCAAATCATGTAAATGAATCAAAACGACAGACTCCAGATGCCCAATGTCCCAGAATCAGAGAATAGATTATTTTTAGAATCAACATCCAGCCCTGTTTTATGTTAACCACTGCCATAATGGATCAATGCTTGAGTAAAGATGTTTGTAACCACTACAGTAATGCACAGTAACGTTTACATACTTCACTATGTTTTTTCTCTCCTTTCACTTGCTTCCCGTCTTGAATTTTTCCACCCTGATCTCCCCTCCCATTCATCCATCTTCATCCCCCTTTCCCGTGTTGTGACGCAGGTCGGTAAAACCAGGCTGGGATATTTAATCCCTCACGCTAATCAGTCCAAGAGACCAAAAACTTGCTTGAGAAGCAGAATCTCGCCCCATACCACCAAATTAGTGTCATATCTCACTTCACTGTTATTACTATGGCTTAGAAAAACTCTTAAATATCACACACACACCCTGGCACACTCGCGAGTGTGTAGAGGTAAAGTTCAAGGGGGGCTGGTCTAACATGGCACAAATGACAAGTATTTTAGCACAATTAGGTGAAGTAACCTAACCGTAGTGAGGATTGAGTGAGTGGGGGTCCTTCCATTTCCAGCGCTGTAACTGTATCCCGATCCAACAGAACGGACCTGTTACAGACCTGCCAGACGCGCTGATTACACTCCGTTTACACACGATTTTTCACAGCTTAAAAATAACGCATTTGGGTCGGGCACAAAGGGAAATACCTCCTTACTTCTGACCTGGGAAAACAGACTTCCACATCAGGTCAAAGTGTGTGCATATGTTCCCATCTTCACAGAGCCAGCGGTCCTAGCGAATACAAGCTGTTTATATTCAGGGTTATTCCATTATCACTTCATTATGTAGTAACTTATAAAGGGATACTTCAACCAAAATGACAATTCTGTCATAGATTATTCACCCTCATGTCATTCCAAACCTGTTTGACTTTCTGTGGAACATAAAAGATGGTATTTTGAGGAACGTTAGGGTCTAAATAACATTGGATACCATTTGCTTTTATGGCATGGATAAATCAACATTTTCACAGAAGAAAGTAATACAGATTTTAAACAACATTAGGGTGAGTAAATATTTAAATTTTTAGCAAACTGTACCTGTAAGTTGCTAAATGAAGTGATAATGGAATAACCCTAAACATTAAGTGCAATAGGCAATAATTAGTGCTGTCAAACAATTATTCACATCCAAAATAAGTTTTTGTTTGCACAATATATGTGCGTGTATTGTGTATATTTATGTGTGTGTGTATATATATATATATATTTGTGTTACCAAGCAATTGAATAGGTGTACCTAATATATATATATATATATATATATATATTAGGGTGAGCATAGATTATTTTTAATCTAGATTAATCTAGATTAATTTTGAAATTAATCTAGATTAAAATAACTCATTTGAATTCTGCGAAGGCATTCAGAATATGTGCTACCCAAATAATTGGCTAAAAGTAAGTCTTTTCTAACATGGCAGGGCTCATCTCCTGTTTCCAAAATGCACAAACTGCTTGAGAAAGCTGTTCTACTATGATAATTGG
Organism: Gymnocypris eckloni scoliostomus; assembly: GCA_027564155.1. Taxonomy (NCBI): domain Eukaryota; kingdom Metazoa; phylum Chordata; class Actinopteri; order Cypriniformes; family Cyprinidae; genus Gymnocypris; species Gymnocypris eckloni. Next base: position 22,180,043 of record CM050419.1, on the reverse strand, counting down.
TGATGAAAATAAACTATGTTCAATAAGATGTACTTGTGTTTACTAACTGTTTATTCAGTTAAACATGAATTTTGAACTGAGGACCTACAGATGAACTGTTTACAGTTTCCATTGGGAACTTCTTAAAAATCGATTTTCCAGCTGAAGCAAACGCAACGGCACAAAGCTGCATCCTTACTTCTGACCTGGGAAATTTCACAGTAACGTTACCACACAGGTCAAAGGGTGACACGGGAGTGAATTCTCAAGTTCACAGAGCGCATCCTGTTTGCTTAAAAGCGAATACATTCTGTTTATATTCAGGGTTAAGTCTTTACAGATTCAAGATGTAGGCTACTTTTATCTGTATGACCAAAATGACGGAGATTTTAAGAGCAAGTATTCACAGCCTGTCCTGCGCAAACCTGTTTGACTTTCTGTGGAAAACACTAATAAGATGGTATTCTCTGAGGTTAACATCATATTGGAGACCATGTATGATTGGATAAATCAAACATCTTTCACAGAAGAAAGTAATACCAGATTTTAAACATGAATGATAGGTGAGTGTTGGATGTCCTTATTGTATTACCACAGCAACCACTGTACCAATCTGTCCATCACGGACTGCGAGCCTCATAATGGAATTCCCCTACAGTGCAATTGTAGGTATACATCGGCTAAAATATCAGGGTGAAAGTCATCAACAATTAGTATAGACCAAAATAAGTTTTGAGAATAGATTAACGGGCGATATTTTTTTTATCGCCGATGTGTGTGTGTGTGTGTGTTCACGTTAACGCTGCCCACCACTAATATATATATATATACACACATATACACACACACCGGCCACTTTATTAGGTACACCTGTTCAATTGCTTGGTAACACAAATTGCTAATCAGCCAATCACAAGGCAGCAACTCAATGCATTTAGATATCTAGATGTGGTGAAGACGACTTGCTGAAGTTCAAACCGAGCATCAGAACGGGGAAGAAAGAGGATTTAAGTGACTGAACGTGGAATGGTTGTTGGTGCCAGATGGACTGGTCTGAGTATTTCAAAATCTGCTGATCTACTGGGATTTTCACGAACAACCATCTCTAGGGTTTATAGACAATGGTCCAAAAAAGAGAAAATATCCAGTGAGCGGCAGTTGTGTGGACGAAAATGCCTTGTTGAAACCAGAGGTCAGAGGAGAATGGGCAGACTGGTTAGAGATGATAGAAAGGCAACAGTAACCCCAACCAAGGTATGCAGAATACCATCTCTGAACACACAACACGTCGAACCCTGAAGCAGACGGGCTCCAGCAGCAGAAGACCACACCGGGTGCCGTTCCTGTCAGCTAAGAACAACACACAGAGGCTACAATTCACAGAGGCTCACTAAAATTGGACAATAGAAGATTGGAAAAACATTGCCTGGTCTGTTGTGTCAGAATTTGGCGTAAAGAACATGAAAGCATGGATCCATCCTGCCTTGTCTCAATGGTTCAGGTTGGTGGTGGTGTAATGGTGTTAGGGATATTTTCTTGGCACACTTTGGGCCGCTTAGTACCAACTGAGCATTGTTTAAATGCCACAGCCTAACTGAGTATTGTTGCTGACCATATCCATCCCTTTATGACTACAGTGTACCCATCTTCTGATGTACTTCCAGCAGGATACTGCACCATGTCACAAAGCTCAAATCATCTCAGACTGGTTTCTTGAACATGACAATGAGTTCACTTTACTCAAATGACCTCCACAGTCACCAGATCTCAATCCAATCGAGCACCTTTGGGATGTGGTGGAACGAGAGATTCTCATCATGGATGTGCAGCCGACTTTATCAAATCTGCAGAAACTGTGTGATGCTATCATCATGTCAATATGGACCAAAATCTCTGAGGAATGTTTCCAACACCTTGTTGAATCTATACCACGAAGAATTAAGGCAGTTCTGAAGGCAAAAGGGGGTCCAACCCAGTACTAGCAAGGTGTCCCTAATAAAGTGACCAATGAGTGTATATTATGCAAACAAAACTTTTATTTTGGATGCGATTAATCGTTTGACTGAACGCCGTACTGAACATGAAATGACTGCACAACGTAACACAAAAACAGTCCATCAGAATATATTTGATGTTTAATATGCAGTTATGAGGAGAAGGATAATGGACCAATTAGATTTCAAGTGGGTGGAGCTAAACCATCAAGCCTGAGCTGAAAAAAAGAGTCAACAAGTAATCAATAAAATTATGCTTAGTCAACACGTTAACTTTTTTTTTACTCTATAACTAAAAATACAAGCAAAAGATGTTGCCATGCTGCTAGTGAATGTGTAATGTAAGCAAATTTTCTCTGCAGTAGAACCTAAAAGAACACAAGAGAAAGAAAGACTGGGATGGAAAATGAGGTCACTTTTCTATGGTGCCACTCGATGGCCGCTGCCAGGACTGAGAGGTCAAATTATTTGGTCCCGAACGTACCTGCAGCCAAAACTTGTGCCATGCCACGACCCAACTCACATCTGATTGAAAATCATGTCGAACCAATATACACGCTCCGAAAAACTGAGGGCAACTTCATACACGTGATGGAAGCGAGCCGCTGGGCAAAGTGACAAGTCAAAAGTCAAACGCCTTTTCCATTTTACACACATTTCATTTCAAATAATACGTGAATGAGTTCTGATCAGGAGAGCTGGACTTAACTGATGACTGAACATGTTTATTTAAGTGTGTGTTTATGAGCCAATTGCAACAATATACATAAAGGGGCCAATAGGAGGAAATTATGTCATGTGTGTCAAAAAATGTCAGTGCATTTCAATTAAAAAATAATTTACAAGAAAATAAATACCATGCACTCCCAGAACCCTAAAAGTTCTCAATATTTAAATATTGAAAATATTTATTAAAATATTTCAGCAATGTCTCGGTCGTGCATAGTTTTGTTAGACATTTTGTTAAGATTTTTTATTACAGCAACATACTTTACAGTTATCAGGGAGGGAAAAAAGAGTGTGGTTCTGTCTCTTCCCTGTCAATATCATTAATATATTCCTAAAAATCCCTAATTTTGTATGTATATGAAATCTAAATGCTGGATGCTGATGAACAATTAAGACATTCCATATGCTCCTTTTCACTTTACCTATAAATCATGTATGGCATGAACCAGAACAACATGTTTATGGTCTCTACACAGGTACATAGAGTTCTACCAAATAATATGAAAAAAGACATAAAATGAGTTTGACATTCCTTGCAAGGGGCAACTTTAGGAGGCCAAATTTCATCTGGCCTTACATTTTAGCCTTATTATTAATATACTCACTGCAATTCCAATGTTAAATTGATAATAAGCTTGTAAAATCTTACTGGCTGAATAGAGGCACCTGAAAAATGAGAGGATTATATTAAGAGTCCTAGTGAGAAAATGAGATTTTTGATTTATGGGCTCTGGGAGAGGTGGAAAAGTGACATTATGGAAAAAGTCATTGCACAGCATGGCATCAGAGAGGTGCTGAGTTTATTAAACACACACACACACACACACACACACACACACACACACACACACACACACACACACACACACACACAGTTCATTTGACTCCAGTGCTCACCATCTTTCTCTCACACAAGTCTCATTAAGGCTTCTTGCTCAGTGAGATGAGAAGAGAGGTCAATCACATTTAAATGTCTTTTCACACTATACCATACTTAACCAAGGTTGAGGTCAGTTATTAAACCTAGCTCAATGCAGTATGACACAAAAAGGGACAGTTCCACTCAAAATTATAATCATGTCACCATTTACTCACTAATTTCTTCTTAATGGTTCTTTCATTGAGCTTTTGCATCTTTCTTGATACTTAAACTTAAGTCCCCAGTGAAAATTCAATGTAATTGTATGGAGAATCCAACCAGCACGTCAATAAAAAACTATTTTACTTTTGTGTTCCAATTATAGTCAAACTGGTTTGGAATGACATCAATGAAAATGTTCATATTTTAGTGACCTATTGCTTTAAAACAGTGGGTCCTAACCCTTAACGGTACGCATTTTGGATGTCTTCCTAATCTGACACATCCATTTCAGGTCTTGGAGTTGCTCCTAAGGAGCTGATGAGTTGAATCAGGTGTGTTTGATTAGAGAGGCATACAAAATATGCAGTGTACTTCTGGCACACCAGGACCAGGGTTGGGAAACACTGCTTTAAGACAAACAGACTGTACATGCTGACAGTTTCACAGATGGACGAGAAGTAGTTATAAATACAGATGCATGCACATATTGTGTTTATCATCTTCTATCGACTGCATATTTACAAAATCAACTTGTTAATTAGTTGCCTGAGCATGTAGTCCATCAAGTAGAATTTTTATTTTTTCAATATGATAAAAAAAAAAGGTCCAATGTGGTCAGAGAAACTCCAATAGATCAGATAGAGCAGAATGCAGGTATTTGAAGACACATTTAATACAAGTTACACTATTTTTAAGTTTAAACAGTATCTTAAAAACACTATGCTCATGACAGAACACTACAAAAATATAATAATAAATGAACAATGAAAAACAACAACAATGCACAACACAACAAAGATGTCCGCATGAACATGTTTGGTTTTAGAAACAGTGCTTAATATCTAAATAAAGTAGTTGTCTAGTCACCAAGCTGACTACCCTGGATTAATTACTAACCTCTGAAAATGACTTAAAAAAATATATATAGTAAAGAAAAGCTAAATAAAAATAAAATTGCAAACAGTAAAAAAAAAAAAAAAATCAAGGATTTTTTTGTAAACTATCAAACAGCTAATGAGATCATGAAGCATTTTAAAAATGATTTCAAAAAGTCCTGATAACCCCATTGACGTCACAAATCAAACAGCTGGAAATTGACTACTCAGGATTAACTACCAACCCTGGATTAGCATTAAATGTGAAAGGCTCAACAAATCTACCATGCATTTTGCCACATCAACAAAACTAAACATACACAAAGCACAACATTTGATTTACCAGGAGCTTTAAGGTTTCTGTTTATCTCTCTCTCAGAGAACAAAGCTTTCTCTATCCTAAACCAAAGAGCGGTTCTCTCGGATAAATAAACTACTCGACGACTCAAAACTGCTAATACTCTAACTGACAGTCAAAAGAAATCTGTCGACGGCTGGCTCGCGTCCAGCCTTCGCATGCTCTGGCATATCCATAAGGTCGTGGTGACTGATTAGTCGCCGCTGGTATGATCTGGTTCATGTTAACTAGTTCACGGTGTTATGAAGTACACTGCTATATGTTATGTGCTATATGTATTTGACATGCACAGATCCAGACCGAGTCCGCTTTTTCTTTAAAGCAATACTAATTCAGTCCTACTATTATGATTAAGACGGAAGGTAGAAGAGATGGGGGGACGTCAACAAAGAGAAGTGTGGGGAAAGAGAGAGAGATTTCTGTTTTCACAGCTGGGCTGAAGTCTTGTTCCCACCCTTTCTGACAGCAGTTCCCCTAAGGCGCCTTACGTTGGCTTCCTCTCTCTCACACACACACACACACACACACACACACACACACACCGCAGCAGAAGCATGTCATCTTTACTGACCTCGCAGAGATTTAAACACCTTTTGCTACACCGCTGGACAGCGATCGGCTCCAAATGCCTCCACAGTCTGTAGAGCATAATAATTACATCCTAAAACCTGAGTGTGTGTGTGTGTGTGTGTGTGGCAGTATGTTACTGTATTTCACCATTTTTCAACATATCCAAATAACAGAGCTGATCATCAGTCATTTCAAACTATCTGTTGTATAAAAAGCATAAAGTACTTAGTGCTTGATTCATGAGACTGATAGGCTGTGATCTTAAACATTACTTGAACACGTAAAAATGTCTGAATGTCAGATATATCAAATCAACTGGCATCTAGAAATGAATGACGCAGGATCTTTTCTCTTCACAAACATAGTTTTCTTTGTCGTTTTTTGATGTTTAGTAGTGTTTTGGTCAGTTCTCCTCATGTTCACACAAGTGTACTTCATCACGTTGCACATCATCATTTAGTAGGGGCAATAATAGAAAGAATCATCTTTTTAACTGATCATGCAGTAGAGGTTTTCACGGGTCCACTTGGACCCCAAAACCTCGGGTCTCCGTCTCTGTGTTTTTTTTAAATATACCCGATAAGACCTAAAATATTTTCAACTGTCCTGGATGCGTACTTGCGAGTCTGTGTTCTTTTGGGAAATGCGCACAGAAAAGGAAGAAACATTTGTAACCTCGCACACAGAAATACATCTTATAGATATAATATTTCATCAGGAAAAGCCACAGAAGTCCGTTGCCGGAGATGGTAACATTGTGAAATATTTTTTATTTTAATATATTTTCAAAAGAAAAATACTAAAAAATACATCAAAATGTTTGATCTCTATTGATAAGATATTGCAAATTGACACTATAGTTTACTGGTCAAGCAACCATGTTATCAGTCAGTGGTGATCTCAAAATGGCCAAATATAAAGCTTATGAATGAAAGTCAGATTTACACTGATAAACATTGTGGATGAAAACACAAAATACTAATGGCAAGGTGTTTCAAGTGGCTGTTGTATAAAAACATCTACTCAGGTCCCATAATTTCTCTGCTCCACATCCCACATGGAGTGGGTGTAATGGCACATGTACTTCCCAGTTCTGCCTTCCGCCGCATCCGGACCAGACACATCCTGTAAGAGCTGAGCAGAGACTGTCACCCTGCAGTGTCTGTCAGGATCTGCAAAGACAGACAGTTTATCAGCCAGAAAAGGCACTGTGTTAAGGAACAGTCTTTAAACATAGACATGTTCCACAACACTGTACAGAATCTCTTTTACAATTCTCAACAACACCATTTTTCACAAACACTGTCACATGGCATTGGTTTCACTCACACACACACACACACACACACACACACACACAGAAAGGTGTGAGGCATGTATGCATGAATGGATGATGGTGAGTTTTCTAACCACAAACACAGTTAGTGATCATGCAGATGCACAGAATATAATCATAAATTAATGGTGGTGGATGTGTGTGTCAATGCTCTGTACATTTCCAGGCACATAGTCTCATTCAACATATCCAAATAACAGAGCTGATCATCAGTCATTTCAAACTATCTGTTGTAAAAAAGCATAAAGTACTTAGTGCTTGATTCATGAGACTGATAGGCTGTGACATTTGTAAACATTATTGAACACGTTCAAAAATGTCTGAATGTCAGATATATCAAATACTGAACTGGCATCTAGAAATGACAGTTTACTTTCACAAACATATTCATTCTAAATTGAAATTTTTGATGATCTTTTGAAATAAAGTTTTTGGATTTTGGAAAAATTATAAACAAATGTAGAATGACCCAAAATAATTTAGAAATATATATATATATATATAAACAGTAGAGAATGTCCAAAGAAATCTGGATATGGAACATTTTTTAACAAATGAACAATGATATAAAAAGTTATTAAGAAATACTTTATTAACCACTTTAGTAACTCTTCTAAGTAACTAATAAACTAAGCAAAGACAAGAACAGTAAAAAAACATTGTGAAATAATTATTAATTTTAATCCTGAAAATTAGAAAAATAGCAGAAAAATATAAAATCAGATGTTTGATCTCTAAAAGAAAATCTAAATTACAGCAATATTGGATACACTATAGTTTTAAGTAAAACATGTTATCAGTCAGTGGTGATCTCAAAATGGCCAAATATAAAGCTTATGAATGAATTATAGACTAGATGATAAACTAGCACTATTGTGGATGGCAAAACACAAAATACTAATGGCAAGGTGTTTCAAAAGTGGCAGTTGAATAAAAACATCTACTCACTCCCATAATCTTGCTCCTCTGCTCCACATCCTCCCACATGGAGTGGACGATGTAATGGCACATGTACTTCCCAGTTCTGCCTTCCTGCCGCATCCGGACCAGACACATCCTGTAAGAGCAGAGCAGAGCACTGTCAAGCCGAGTGTCTGTCAGGATCTGCATAACCAGGACACTTAAGAGATCAGCCAGAAAAGGCACTCGTGTTAAGGAACAGTCTGGGTTAAATAGACAGCATCTGTAGCCTGCTGCTGATTACCATAGAATCTCTTTTTTACAATTTGAGGGACAAATCCATTTTTTTCACAAACACTGTCACATGGCATTGGTTTCCCTCCATTTTTACATTTGCGAACTACTCCTTTACAAATACTGTAGATGATAGAAAGGTGTGAGGATGTATGCATGCATGAATGGATGATGGTGAGTTTTCTCTGCACAAACACAGTTAGTGATCATGCAGATGCACAGAATTTAATCATAAATTAATGGTGGTGGTTTGTTGTCAATGCTCTGTACACTTCCAGGCACATAGTCTCATTCTGACGATATCACATATTCACCAATCCTGAACACCTGCGCACTGGCATAGGTGACTTTAGGGAGGATGATGATTAAATTAAAATATTAATTAAATACTTCAATGACATTTGTAGCAGCATCCATATTGGATTCAAAATTTGATTTTAAGAAGTATTAATCAAATATTGAATTAAATAATATCTAAGGTACTAAAGGATTCTAATGGATGAAATTTAAATTAATTTGAAAGGTACATTTTTGAAATAAAGTTTTTGGATTTTGGAAAAATTATAAACAAATGTAGAATGACCCAAAATTATTTAGAAATATATATATATATATATATATTAATCTACAGTTCTATATAATTAATTAAATTAGCCAAAACAGTAGAGAATATCCAAAGAAATCTGGATATGGAACATTTTATAACAAATGAACAATGATATAAAAAGTTATTAAGAAATACTTTATTAATTTTAGTAACACTTCTAAGTAACTAATCAAAGACAAGAGAGAATTCTTTGAAATAATTTTAAAAATGGATAATTATCTGGGAGCAATAAATGTAGAATTTAATTTAAAAAGAAAATCTAAATTACAGAATAATGGATACACATTTTTTAAGTAAAACAAACAAACAAGGTTTTAAAACCAGAACAAGTGTTTAAAAGCACAAATATTATTGCATTCTCAATTTTAAAAAAGTCCAAGAGTTGATTTGTTTGTTTTGTTGTTACTACATTTCAAAGAGTATCATTGCGCTCTTCAGAATTAATAGGTTTATTATTAAAACAACATTGGCAATCCAATTAAAAGATGAATATTAATCAACTCAATGCTTTAGCTCAGTGTGGAAAATTGTTACAAACATGCTGCCCTGCACATTTAGTATGTCACCCTTATCAGACAGACCTGATTCAACTCATCAGCTCGTTAGTAGAGACCACAAGGCCTGAATCAGGTCAGTCTGATAAGGGAGACATACTAAAATGAAAAACTTCAAGACAGGTTTATAATGACTGCTTTACATGAATAATCAATACATGATTTAGAATTTGCATGACACAATGTTGCAATTATGCATCCAAAAACTCACCAAACGTGGAGCTGTGCCACCAAGAACCAGGAGTTGAGCGTGTCGGGGAGAGAGCACTCTGGGAGAAAGAGAGGGAGCGCAGGACATCATAAGAGAGAACGAGAAAGCACAACATGTAGCCAAACCAATGCAAACTTGGGCTCCGATTCCAAAACCGCTATTGGGTTTACACCTGTTTTTTCCTCAGCTAAAGAAAACAACATAACACAGCTGTAAAGTGCCATATAAATCTTTCAGGTGCTGCTGAAAAGGTCCCTTTACGCTCATTTCAACGTTTCGGATAAAGTGAAGGGTGTTTAGGAGTTCTTCAGAAAATTAAATGAGCATGACATAATACGTCTGAGTGTAAAAAACACAAAGATTCAGGACCAAAAATACTTACTTTCAAAAAACTCATCATAGTTGATTCTTTCTACACAGCATGTGTACATGCGCAAGGCAGCTATCTTAATTTTCTGCAAAAGAAGAGAGACATTTGTGACACACATGATCAAAAAGCCACTCAATCCGGTGTGATCAAAAGCAGAAACTGATGAAATTGGCCACGACACGGCAGTGTTCACATTTTCAGTCCGGTCTACCGAGCCAAACATGTGCCCCAAAATGAAGCAGACATGCTGAAGTTTTAGACAGCCGTGTGATGCTGATGACTCTAGCATGGAAGGTCATCTCGGATTTCACAAAGTGTGGCCCCTGCTTTTGAAAACACAAAACAGGTAGCGGTACAAGATGAAGTCATCATCCAGCACCAAAACATCACAGCGTCTAATTCAAAGCCGAGCTGTTTGAGGGGTGTGGAGGCTAACGGTGCCAGTAAACTACTCAATTCAATTACAGATGCAAAAAAATACAGAAATACAAATACATATTTTTAATATCCAAATAAGCATATTTTTAGATCTATTAATAAAAAATAAATCAATTTTTTTAAGGACTATTCAATTTTTTAATAATGAAGCAAAACGTCCAAACAAATTCTCTATAACGCAATGTGTCTGGACATGTTTGAGTATTTTTATACAATCATTATTCCCAAAGGTGACTCTCACTATGTTCTCATTACTGAAGTAAAATAGCAAATAAATACTTTAACATTTAAATAACCTCAATATGTCTATTAAATATCATATTATTTCCACATTACACTAACGCAAACCATTTTTTGCATTGCAGAAAAGAGAACAACAAGAATTTATAATGAAGGTAATTATAAAAAAATTAAGGTGGCTAAATAAAAAATAAAATCTTAATATTTAGGCAAAATAAAAACATATTTAATCAAAAACATATTTCACTTGGTTTTGGCATGAAATATAACCCACACATGTCAGCTTTTATGAAAAATCTATATAAAAAGGGCACTATTTAATAGAAAATTGTTTAGTAACACTAGATTTAGAGGTTGTGTCTTTACCCATTTATTGTATTTGAGGGGTCCGGTGAAGCCCATGGCCTCAATCAGTTTGGTGAAGGCCCCCACCTCTTCATCTGTAGTCTGTGGGGTCTCTTTAACACTATGCAGCTTGTAACAGAATATGGAAACATATCTGGCATTAGAGCTATATAAAACACTGGCATAAACACATGGGTGTACAAAGACAGTGCATAGAAACAATACGTCGATGAAAGCAGGTCACAAACTCTCTGGCATGCTAATACAAAACAAAACGCTTTTGGGAAATACTCTCTCAGTTATAAGATGCATTTTGAAGGATCTCTTAGGCCTTTGGTCTTTAATATTGACAAAAGGCCATTAAAATGTCAAATCTATCAGCTATTCCTGTAAAAGATCAGCATTTTACAATAATTTCCAGCTCAACCTGGGTACACTTTATGGAGTCACTGCAGTGAAATTGTTCCCTCAAGCCATCACTATGGATGCAATAAAACCCTCCCAATGGATTTCTCACCGGTACTCCATGTTTTACTGCAATGATTAGGAATACTGACTAGTAGAAGTTTAGTGGACTATAATCAGCACTTGCCCTTTGGGGTCGTAAGGGAATATGTTTCTCAAGGCCTTTAGACTTTTAGAATTTCAGAATCAGAAATGTAAATTTGTTTTGTAGAAACATATCAACTGTGTCGCTACATAAATTTATTAAAAACAAAAAAATCAGGCAACATTTCAGAGTAAGGTTGTGCAATTAATCAAATTCGATTAACATGCGCTTCTCGACAGTAAAGCCGGTTTGATTAGCAGTAAATCTCCATCACCTGTTTTCAGATGGAGCGGCAGTTAATACACAGAGCCGTAGTTCACTGACAAGTTATGCAATATTGCGTTCATAATTGAAGGTGATTCGTCTGCGATTACAAACGTGATATGTCCTAGCTTGTCAGTGAACTACGGCTCGGTGTATTAACTGCCGCTCCATCTGAAAACAGGTTAATTGCACAGGTTAAGTTTCATTTGATAATATTATTTAACTAGGCCTACATTAGTTAACATGAAATAACAATACAAATACTTATAAAGCATTAGTTAATGTTAATTTCAACATTTAAAAATACATTTTTAAATACAAAAGCTGTATACGTTAATATAACATAATGAAGCTGAACTCAAATTAACCAACAATGAACAGTTGTATTAATGTTAACAAATACTGTAGCAAATGTACAACATATACAATACATCACACATAATAAATGCAAATAATAACTTGTGCCCAGGGACA